>JASDQU010279305.1:0-14807 GCA_032191745.1 Picea mariana
GCATGAGAACCTCAACATCTCTGGCATAACATGTTTACCTGCTTGATCTCAATAGCAACATCAGTAACCAATTAGGGTGGTAATGCCACCTTAACATACATATAATATATATAAGACTGAAATAAAACAATCAATAGTGTGAATGTGAAAGAAAACTAACATGCAATGCAAATGGTTTAATACATGAATGCAAAAAATGCCTACTTACCTATACTTACCTATGAAGTTAGGTCCCACCACCTTGGTGGGGTTTGAGGAGGTGTCCGCTGATTGGTAATGGGCGCCTTCTTCCTTCCAAAGTGGACAAATAGTAAGAGTCGTCTATTGATTCTCTTCCAACTTTGAACGGTCCGAGCCATGATTGAGTGCTTCCTTTGACATTGGTTGGCTCTCCTTTCTGGGTATCCCACATCCACAATACGTCCCCTTCCTTGTACTTCCTGATCTTGTATTTGGTTGTCCCTTGGATGCCCTTGGTGTATTGTGCAGAGGGAGGAGGGTGGGATTCTGCTGTAAACACTTCTTACTGGGACGGACGGATCTGTACATCATCTTTTGCCTTCTTTAGTATCTTCACAGTCTTGGCTTCCTTGTTCTTGAACTTGTCTAGAAGTTTTTGGTATTCTTCTTTCTTGGGCCATTTAATCTGATCAAAGTCTTCTTCTGTTGCAAAAGGCATATCTTCTGGAGAATACTTATGAAGAGTTTGTATGATCTCGTCATGTGCTTTGTCATCTCTGTTGGAATCACTAGGCTCTTGCACAGGAGTTGTAGTCACAGGCACATTCTGGAGACAACCAACAATTTCATCTTTCAAGGGTATGTTCAGATAAGTGAGGCCCATCTCAAGAGAACCTCCGAAGTTTGAGGCAAACTTCCTAGACAGCATACCCCACATATCTGGGATGTCCACGACCACTATGTCTATGTGGACGACTTTCTTGGGGTATTCTTTAAGGCAAACTTCGACATTCTCAATCACCCAATGTGTGGGTATGACTTTAGATCTAAAACCACACACATTCCTGTAAGGTCGTGTGACTTTCAAGCCCAATTGTTGCATGACCTTGAGGGACATCATGTTGGCACCGACCCCTGTATCCACCATGTAGTTGTTGAGGCTCTTATTATTCATTCTCAAGGTCATGAAGAAGGGGGGATGTTCATCGTACTGGACCTTGCAGTGATCGGCTTGCAACATGATAGGGGGGTCCATGGGTCCATCTGATCCTTGGAAAAAGTTGTGAAATCGTTCTTTGACAGATGGCACCTTGATGACTTCTTTCAAAGGGATAGTTACATGCATCTTGGATAATACCCCTTCAAAGTCAAAGTTCAAGTCAACCCTTTCAGTCTTGGATGTTTTAGGAAGGAGCACATCCAAGGATGGGGGTTTTGTTTGTTCAGCGGTAGGTTGGCTCAACTTCTTTCTTCTATACTCTGGAACTCTTGTTTCTTCAATTTTTCTTTTGATTCCTGGTCTAGGTTGTTTATTACCGCCATTCTAACCAATCTAGCTGCTTCTTTCATCCCCTTCTGATGCTCTACAACAGTGATTTTTATTTGAGGGCCTTCCATGAAGTGGCCTATATTGTTCACTTGTTGATGGCCATCATTGTTGTAAGGACATTCATGCTCCCAATGTGCTTCACTGCACTCTAAGCACCAAGGGTTTTCATCCACAACGTTTGTAGGAGCTAGGGTGTTTGGAACTTCTTGCTCATTCTTTGGTTTGTAAAATTGGTTTCCCTTTTGAAATTGACCTTTGTACGAGACCCTAGGGGTTTGGCTCTGGGATCTCTCCAGGTTGACAATCCTACTCATCATTAGTTGTTGATTCTTTATGATACCATTCATTAAAGCTTGTAATTTTGCAATACTGGAACAAAGGTGTGAAGTAGGCTCGGTATTGTGGACTATCTTTGGTTTGGTGTCCATTTTGCCCCTTGGATTTGTGAAAGGCTCAATCTTGGATGAAAGGAGGTTGCCCTCGATTTTAGTGGCTAACTCTTGAGCTTCTTGGATCGACTGGGGTTTTTTTTCCCTGAGAAGATAGCCTAATTGGCCAGTAAAGGATTTGGTGTAAATATGGACAAGATAATCACCTTTTGGATGATGGCTTGCAGGGATCTTTTGCACCAAAGTTTCAAACCTAGTACGGAATTCCCGAATAGATTCATTCTCATGTTTCCAAAGGGAGTTCAACCTGGTAAGAAGCATGTTAGGGTCTTCTTTGATACTCCATCTCTTGGGAAAGGCTTCTTCTAGTTTTTCCATGGTTTTAATACCACTGTCGGGAAGGCTTAGGTACCAACGCCTTGAGGCATCAAGGAGGGTAGCAGAGAACAACTTCATGACCAAGTCTTCAACATCATCACTAACGGGGTGAAGCTGAAAGAATGCCCAAAAGTTTCTCATGTGCTCTTCAACACTGATTGCATCAGTACTGGTAAACTTAGGCAACCAATTTTCATACTTAGGTGGCATTTGCCTAGGGTAGCCTGGTATGGCTGACATGTCTAGTGGTCTGAAAAGAGTAGATGACCATTGTCTTTGTTTGTTAGCTGGGTTTGTTGTAGCGGTCTGAGAGCTAGACATGGTTTCTTAAAGGAAGATTACTTCGAAAAGTTGATTTTACAACATGAGAGTTTCGAGGAGGCTTTCTTCTGAAGGATAGAGGAGGATTATTGTACCTCCTTGTAGTTTGTGGAGTCGCCAGATAGTTTGCTTAAAACTATCAAAAGATAAGGGAAAACACCCAAGGCGGAGTTGCCAGGTAAGCTTGTAAGATGAAGATTCTAGAGGCAAGGCTTATCGAAAAGGTTGTCGTCTTGAGGAAAGTTTTGACTCAGTGTTACCTGGCAACGACGCCAATATGTTATTGCGTAGTTTGTAGTTAGGAAAGTGGATGGATGAAAAGAAATCAAACTGGCGTAACTGGAACCAATCCTACCCAATGTCACCTCGATAGGAGGGTTCTTTCAGTTTAGGGAGGTTAAGCCCAGGGGAGACGTCCCCGGTGACCTGGGGTTTTGAGAAAGGCAAAAGGATTGTAAGACAAAGGTAAATTTCTCGCCTCACAAGTCACCACTTAGCAGATAGTCCGGCTAACAGCCAATAAAGAGAAGTATAACCAAGAAACGATAGATGCACCTGCCTGAGACAAAGCAACAAGAAATTGATATATGCAAGCTTGCTCACTTGGTTAGTACTTCATATAATAATGACTATCTGATACATATATAAGCAATTGAAAAGTAAATATTGACGAAATCAATGTTTATGAAATAGCAATGACAATAAATGTCACTTCTTCAATAAATGCTGAGAAAATGTGGCATCCAATGTAACAATCAACACTTCATTCAAGTAATGCCCTTAAATCAACCATTCAATTGCTCAAAAGTGAAACACTAGCTGCACAATGATGTTTATAGCAAGAGATGACGACAACACTTAGTTAGTAGGGTTAGTCCTAGGCTAGGGTTAGAATAGTTAGGGTTTCATTCAAAGTATTGAGAGTGGTTTTGATCATAATACTCACAGGCTAGGTCTTAGATCAATGCATTTCCTAGGGTTAATGGAGTCAAAGGGAGGACGCAAGATATGAAGGATCAAGGAAGATAATAAGGCTAAGGACTGGAGGATTAAGCCTTGAGGTGTTGCTACAACAAGGCCTCAAGGACAAAAATCCTAGGGGAGAGAGGTTCACTTTGGTGTAGGGGAACTAGGCCTTAGTGCTCTCTCCTCCTTAGATCAATGGCAAAAACAACTAGCTTTAAAAAATGGGTTAAGACTAAGACAAGAGGGTTTACAAGGCAACGTGTTGCTATGGCAAGGCTTTACCAGCAAACCCTAGAAAATCGGCTCATCAAGTTGTAGCTGAACTAGGCCCAAATGCATCTTCTTCTTCTTAGCTCAGGAAATTAAAACGTCTAGCAAGAGAAGAAATAAAAAAAAGGTGTAGCTAAGGCTAGGCCTTTTCTGTCTTCAGATAATGGCTGAAAATTCTTGACGGGGACATGAAACAAGGACCAATGATGTGTGATTGTCACCTAGGGTTTATTCAACAAATTTATAACAATACATGCAAGAAATAACAATACAACCATTCAATCAAGAAGTTTTGCAGAAATTTACTTACATATCACCAAGAAATAACATAGCAAACCCTAGTTGTAACACCTTCCATCAAGAAATGCCAAGAAATGCCAATAGAAATCCAAAAAAATGCCTTCCTTCAACAGGTGCGCCTCACAATTTCAGCCAAAGAACCCAAGTGTAGTGCTAATTTCAGACCTCACTAATGAGTGAGTGAAAGATGATGATAAAATGAGAGTGAAGACCCTCAATATATATTGTACCATGACCTAATTTTACATTTTATGTCATGAAAAGGCCGACAAGACCAAAATACTAAAAATCATATCGTTTTACATTAAATGTTCAAAATTAAGCCCTAATCAAGATAAAGAGAGATGTCATGCCCCTTTAAGGGAGGCGTTAGCCCTTCTAGGGAAGATGCAGCATCCTGGAGCAAAATGTTAGCCCTCCTTGGGCTTCTCTGGCCTACCAGATGTGAGAATACTGCCAAATCTGCCTCCCAAGACGTCCACAAGGCTGGATGACGTCATGATCATCAAGGGTGACGTCCTAGGCCTTCCAAGGCCAACGCTCCAGTGGAGAGGGCACAAACACCCTAGGTCAAGCTTTGCCAGGGTGCCTCTGGTGGAACGTCCTCCTCTTCTTCTGTGCAAACCCCCTGATCTATCTCTGTCCCGTCTCTGCCCCCCTGATGGGGTCTCAGCATCCATCTGATGGGCTCTTCAGCCCCATGGAGGTCTGAACTGATTATCTCCGCATGTGTACCGGTCCAAATGGTACTTGTCCGCCGGGCATGATCCTGCACATCAACAACTACGCCCTCCGTGGGCTCATAAGTCACAGGGATCATAACAATGTCAATCACATCTCATCATCAAATATTATTAAAGATGTGCATAAAATCCCTAATACATCAGTTAAAAGATCAAAGAAATTACACAAGCTTGCAATACAAGTTTGGAGAAAATGACAGGGCGTCCTATTGGGCTAGTATCCATTGGAAAAGGAAAGTTTTCGGAAGAGAGCTCATCGGAGCCATGTAAGTGGGTTAGGTGGTCAAGGGATGTCCTGGCAAGTGGGTGCAGTGGGAGCAGAGGGTGCAGGGTTTTACCTGTGGGTGCCTTTGTCGATGGTGAGTTGCACCTGTCCTGGATGCAAATCTTTCCAAGCCCATGCCTTTATCATTTTATTCTTTTATTCTTTATTGCTTTTTCTTCAAGAGGCTAATCAGGGGACATTGCCTTGGTGTGGTGACCAGTGGTGACAACGTTACACACAAGTACTTTTGCAGAAATGAGAAGGTTGGCTCGTGATGAGACCCCCTTTCCCTTGGCCATGCAACCAAGAGTCACTACCCTGGCATGGTAACCAGATTGTGGTAATGTCATATTGCTAGGTACCCATGGACCTAATAGGCTGGCTCATGATGAGACTCCTATCCTTTGACTAGGTCTTGTTTTGTTATTTTTACGGGTCCCTCTTGTTTCTTGTTGAGAAGCCTTTTATTGCTTTCTCGAGGATCCCTGGGCGAAGCATCTCGATGTTTTATTCTTAGGCTTTTATCTTTTGCTAGCTTGCTTTTACCTTCTGGGCCTTTAGCCCCTTCTTCCCACGAGCTAAGGTGCAATCCTGTAAATAGGTCAACCCATTGCCCAGACAAGTGCAAGGGATAGATGGGTGGGAAGGAAGATGAAAAAGTGGTGTTATGATGGGAGCGGGCGATGGCTTTTCATAAGCCCTCCCCAGTGGCAAACCAAAACCTACAGGCACAGGCTTACATGGTCAAGTGGGTAAGTGTAAGATCCAAGCATTTGTTAGAAATAAAAGGAAACGAATGCACATATTCAAAGGTTTTGATGATCAAAGTGACACATACCATGGTACTTGGAGTCATTACCTCATGGAGAAGGAGCCATATCTGACACAAGACCAATCCGATGGTGATGGATGCTGCTGCTGCTGACAAGATAGAGGCACTGAAATGAAGAAAAGGTGGGCACTCCAGGGCCATGCTAAAGTCGATCCGGCTCTCGGTACTCCATGTCTAGGACCCGTGGGCCTCGAAACATGATCTCCTAGTTATCCCTAAAAGCGGGGCATAACACAACCACAACACACAACCCATCTAACCCAAACAAGAGTGCCTCCAAGGGATGCGCAACTCAAGGGGAAGTCTTCAATGGAAAACACAACCACAAGATCCAAACAATGGAGAAGCCTCCAAGGAATGCGCAACTTCAATGAAGGAGACCAATCACATCAAAAGATTAAACTTAAACTCAAAATTAAAGCATGAAAGAATGCCTCCAAGGGCTAGAGCGCAACTTTTAAACCACTTAGTCCAATCCACAAATGCTTGAAGTAAATTGCATAAAAGAGAAAATTTTAAGTGCTTGCAACAATGTACTAAAGCATGAACCACATAAGATGTACCCAAATAGATGCCAAAGGTTAAGTAGATTGATTTTAGGATTAGTTATGTTACTAAGTTATAAGTGAATCGTAGACTAAGTGACAACCTAAGAACTCCCCCGCTTGTATCAAAAGAGTTGCTAGGTGCTCAATAAGTGAGGCAAACAAGGCCGCACCCTAGCTCCACAGGTGCCAAGGCCACACGCTAGCTCAACCTAGGAATAAAATTACTCCACAGGGAGGATGCCAAGTGCCATGAGATCGTCCCCGATCTAGCACCCCCCATTTCTTCCTTAAATTCCCTTTTTGATGCAAAAGTTGGGAAAGTAAAAGGTGACCTATTAAGCTAGTTGATTTTAGGCCCTATGAGACTAAGGTAAATTGAGTTAGTTTAAGTTAAATTAAATTAAGTTAAGGTGATTGCAAAGTGTAGTGTTTGTGTAGGGAGTGCTTGCAATATAAACAAAGTACTTGAAAGATGCACTTGAAAAGTAACATACTAGAAGTAAATTGCAAGAGAACTCAAGTGCWTGAAACAAACCATAAGATTATACAAGGTTGCAAGACATAAAAGTAAAGTACTTGTAAAGATTAAACCATTAAGCAATGTACTTGAAAATTAAATGACTTGCAAGAAAKTAAGATACTTGGAAAGTTAAATTGCAAGAACTGAAATGTGCTTGAATGTAAAAATGCCCAAATTAAAGATAGCTAGCAATGAATAATGGAAACCAAGACGAACAAATTAAACCATTATGCCTCCATGGGCCTAAACTAGCACATGATTACTTTTTAGATTAAATTTACTTTAGATTAGTAAGTATGTGAAAGAAAGTAAAGCATGCACTAATCTAGCCGTACGATTTTGGGGGTTGGCAAGGCCAAGCACACTCCAAGGTGTAGGCAAACAATTAGAAATTAAAAATGCTTGGAAAGAAACTAAACTAACAACCTCAAGCAAGTGCACAAGATGGAGGACAAAGCCTTCCGGTTTTGTGCACAAGTGGGTGCAAGAACTTGTAAATAAAAACTTGAAATAAAGCCTAGCCCCTCGAGTCTCAACCTTGTTCTAATGACAAGTGGGGCAAACAATTCAAAGAAAATAGCTGAAAATAAAACTAATTAACTAGCCTCACGGTTTTGGGGGTTGGCTGGGCCAAACACTTACCAAGATGTAGTCAAACAATTAAATAAAAATTGCAGAAAATTAAAAGAGAGAATTGCAAGCCCTTTGGGACTCCCTTGGACTTGCTTACAATGACTAGAATAGATGAGAGAAGAGGGTATTTGGTTACCCAACTTTGGGAGGTTGTTCTTGAGCTTTGTATGGCCCCAAATGGCCTCTTGGACACCTCCTTAGTTACTAACCTGCAAAAAACCAACAAGCAAAAGCTTGCTGGAAATGCTGCAAAAGTGACAACAATGTCAAGAAAATTTCTGGTTTTACATAGAAATTTTCTGCAGAAAATTACAACAATGTATATCAATTTATATGACCTATTCTAAGTGTTAGAATACCAAAAAAACTGAATGGAAATAACATAAATAAATGGCAACAAAGTTCTAGAGGTGAAAATGGTTGGAGAATGGTATTTTGCAGATCTGAAAATACCTTTCTCAACACTAGAAAGTGACCTGCAAAATGTTAGCAAACTACAAGAAAGAGAGAGATATGAGCATGTATGTTAAACCTACAAAATACTTTGCAAGAAAACAATGTACTCAACCTAGATTAGCAATAATACTATTGATAACCAACCGAAGCAAAAAACTTTGCTTGAGATCTCTACTCTACCAAATAGAATGCAATACAAAATAACACAAGTCACCTCCCAAGCAATGGATGCACCAAGAAGACTCTCAAAGCATCATATCCTCCAAAGCCTTTGTATTAATCAAGTAGGAGGTTATTGCAAGTACTTGCAACAATCTCCTCTCCAAAATATGAGAGCAAAAAATGGAAGAGAGAAAGATGGGAGAGATGGGAGAGTGAGGAGAAATTTGGGTAGAGTAACAATAGAAAAAGTATTGGTGAAGAATGAGGAGGGGAGGGTTTGTATTTATACTTGGGGAGCAAGAGCTACCCCTCTTGGATCTCCTCCAAGTGTCACTCCACAAACAACATTGATAATCTCTAAGAGGGGGGCACACTTTTAGGGTTAGGGTTTTGGTATGATGAGATGGCATGAGTTGTCACTCATTTTCCAAGTCAAAGGGGGAGGTGAAGGGTCTAGGAGGGCGCACTAGGGGAGAGAGGGCCCACTTCCCTTTAATTTTTGCTTTACCATGGTTTACTCAAGGAGGGGGGCGTAACTTCCCTAGGGGGTATAATATTATGAAGTGGTGGCTAGGTAAGAGGGGGATGTGAGGGTGAGAAAAGGGTTAGGATAGTCTAATCTAAGGTTTAGGCATCATCACCCACCTTTTCTCTAACCATTTAGCTCAAAATTACAAAAATTGACATTTTGACTATGTCAAGACTAACAATTAAATTATTGTTTTGGACTAACTAAGACTCATGGACAAACACCTAGCAAAACTTGTCCAATTGAGCTGAAACTTTGTCCAAGGGTGTAGGGGGTCTCATTCCATTTCTTTTGAGCACAAATACCCCTATCAAAAGCCCAAGTACCTAGTTTTTACATTTTTCATCAAAAATTAATTAAAATTACCCATACTTAGGCAATTTTAATAAATTAAAAAAACTATCTAGACTTGACGGAATTCCACAAAACTTTAGGAGATGTCTTGCATGGTCATTTACAACATTCCTAAACACTAGCTACTAGAGGGCTAGACCATTAGAACACCTTTCACCACTTTGTGGAGGAATTATTTGTGAGAGTGAAAAACTCAAGGGAAATTAATAAGGCTGGTTAGGCCAAATTAATAACCTAAGGAAAAAAAACACTCAGTGAAAGGGACTCCTCTAATGATGAAGTCCTAAGGCAAATGACCTAACTATGATCCATGCAGACCCATTACATTATAATCCCACGCAGGGGAGTGGAAATTCCATTACAAAAAGAAGTGCATAAGGCCAAAACTGCCTTGTAGAACTAGTAAGTCTCTGACTTGATAGCACTTGATGGTGCATATCTTCATGGTATATGGAGTTGACCCCTTAGTTGAATAGGTGATCAACAACTCCATCACAGGGAAAAGCCATGATTTGTTACAATGATCTCCAAGAATCTGAGAATCTGAAGCTAGAATGAGAGATAGAATAGAATGAGAGTAGTAATGCTCCTGCAATAGAGTGATCAAACTATAAACCGTGGAAGCATGCTGCATATATAGCTAATTGCATGAAGAATTTTCCCTTGTGTTTCCAAACTGGGCCAAAAGCTGTCCAATATCCAACGCCCATGTGTCAATCTGTCCATCTGCCATGTGTCACTGCATGAAAACCTGCTAAAACTGTCTGAGCGCACCTTTCTCAAGCAATTTGGCCAAATATGGGGGTTATCTGGAAGAGAATGGAGGTCGAATGGGTCAAAAGTAGTTAGATATGGAGAAGTTGTGGCCAAAAAGGTAAGAGGGGCACACCTCATGGAGAGAAATAGGGCGCATGAGGGATAGAATGGAAGAAAAAGGGAGAAAAGGAAAAAGTGGAAAGCTAAAGCAGGAAAAGTGGAAAGATGGGAAAGGGAAAAAGTGGAAAACTAAAACAAAAGCTAAAGCTAAAATAGAAAGGAGACATCTCACCCAGTTTGACTTTTTGACTTGCTTTATAATGTTTTATGACTTTGGGAAACTTCTTTATTTTATTTAGTTTTCATTTAGCAAGTGTTGGGTGCCATAGTGGGCCCCGTTTTAGGAGGAAAATAACCCAGATTTAGGCGTGTGGGCCCCACATGGGTTGCCACCTCACCCTGCCACGTCATCACCTGTGCCACCTCGTCATCCAAAAAGGCGGTTGTCCAAATACCATCAAGTTTATACTCGTTGGAAGCAGAATTGGACAAGGAGTAAGAATATGCTGTCAAATAACTGATGTGAGGGGTCAATAAGATCCTCATGGGCAAGAAGTGTCCCATAATGTTGCAAGTCTCTCATACTCAAACCTGGAACTGAAATCTCATCATGTAATAACTCAGAAATCATTGAAACAAGCTCTGAATTCAACACCTATAAGAAACCATCCTCTAACTGACCAAAACAAGAATCACTGTGCCTGGAAGACCTCTGAATGATAGTCCTGTGCTATCAAGAAAAACCTCTGAATGCCAACCTGAAAGGAGAGACTGGCTCTTTGACCATCCAAATCTCAAAGGTGAGATTTTGGGGTCAACATGTCTAGAGGATTCTCCCAGCAAGAGGGAGAAGACTATGATGAGACACTTACTCCAGTGATTGAAGAAATAGTAACAGTATTCATGAAGACAACCAGAACAACCATGCCAATATGAGATTCAGGGGGAGCAATCCCCACATTTAAAATTGAGTGGCAGATGGTGTAGTACGTTAGTCATGCCATGGAGACATGACCACAATAGCAGATAGAGTTACCTCCATGAAAGAAGAAGAGCTATTTTTTATTGAGCCACTCTCAGTTTCAGATGAAGTTGTTGCCGCAATAGAGTAGAGGAGCTACTCTTAGCGTTCAACAGTTACAGTGATTCTCAGCTTCAGAGAAGCTGCCAGAGGAACAGTTGCAGAAAGAGTAGTGGACATACTCTCAGGTAGTGAGACAGATAGTGCTTTGCAGAAAACACATAAAGCTAGCACATGATTGTGCACATTAAGTTGAAGTTGAAGAAAATGTACTTGGATGGTACAATATGATGTGAACAATTGGATTTGAAGATTGAAGATAGAAAGACTCATGTCTGTAGGTTGAAGGAAGCTCTGTACGTGTTGAAGCAAGCTCCTAGAGCTTGGTATGGCAGAATTGACAGTTTCTTGACGAGCTTGGGCTTTACCAAGAGTAGAGTTGATTCTAACCTTTACTTCAAGGTGATGAATGATGAGCCAGTGATGTTGCTACTATATGTAGATGATGTATTCTTGACAAATGAAGAAAATCTCATCATAGATTGCAAGAAGAAGCTCACTACAGAGTTTCAGATGAAAGACCTAATGCATGATTTCTTAGGTCTTGAAGTTTGGAGGAGCCCAGAGAAGATCTTCCTTAACCAAGGGAAGTATGCAGTTGAAATACTAAAGAGGTTTGATATGTTGGAGTGTAAATCCATGAACACACCCATGGAAACTAAGTTGAAGCTTCTGGTCGATATTTCGTCAGAATTGGTTGATGCTACACTGTATAAAGTTTAAACAGATCATTGGGTCGTTGATGTATCTCACGAACACCATGCCAGATATATGTTTTGCTGTGAACACCTTGAGTCAATATTTGGTAGAGCCTAGACATGTTCACCTTGTTGCAGCAAAACATGTGATGAGATACCTTTATGGTACATTGGACTTTGCTCTCTGTTATGCTGGAGAGCATGACTTAAGACTGATTGGTTATGCAGATTCAGATTGGGCTGGAAGTGTTTCTAATAGAAAGAGCACTTCAGGATGTTGTTTCAGTCTGGGGTCAATCATGATTTCATGGCAGAGTAGGAAGTATTGCTCTCAGCACAGCAGAAGCAGAATACATTGCAGCATGTTCTGCTAGTTGTGAAGCCATATGGCTTCGTATGTTGTTGACAAATCTATTTGATTTGGAGATGGAAGCCACCGTGATTCTATGTGATAACCAGAGTTGTATAAAGATGATGGAGAACCATGTGTTCCATGATGAGTCGAAGCGCATAGAGATATGGTATTACTTCATTCCTGATATGATGCAGAGGGGCGCTGTAAAGCTCCAATATGTTAGTACAGATGAGTAGGTTGCAGACCAAGCCTTTGTCTCGCGTAAAGTTTAAATACTTTCGAGACAAGCTTGGTATAGTCCGAAAGGACCTCCCTCGAAAGGGGGAGTGATGCTGATGATACTATGGTATCTTGACCAATAGTGGGTAGCTCAGTTAGGATTTTATATCCTAGGGGATTGATCATCCCTGGACAGATCCCGAAGGTCCGGTAAGGACGGTCTGTCAGAGTACCTGTGCATGTATATGCTAGCTATGGTCAATAGTGGTAGCTCCGTTAGGATTTTTATAATCCTAGGGAATCTTATGATTCCTCGGCAGATCCCAAAGGTCCAGTAAGGACGGTCTGTCAGAGTACCACGTGGTAGTTCTGTTAGGATTTTATATCCTAGGGAATCTTATGATTCATGGGCAGCTCGTTAGGGATTGTCAGAGTACCACAAAATGTTGTAGCACCTACCTCATTCTTTTGCCCCATGATGATGATGATGTTGCTCCAACCTTTGTGCTATGATGATGTTGCTTCAGCCTTCTTGCTTTGATGATGTTGTTGCTCCAACCTCATGCTGTGATGATATTGTTATCTCAAACTCGTGTTGATGATGTTGGTATCCCAGCCTTGTGCTGATGATGTTGATGATATTGTTGTCTTAGCTTCGTGTTGTTGATGTTAGAGTACCAGCCTCGTGTTGGTGATGTTGTTATTCCAGCTTTATGTTGAAGATGAAGATGATGATACTTCAACTTCATGCTGAAGATGATGATGATGATACTACTTCAACTTCATGCTGAAGATGATACTACTTCAGCTTCATGCTGAAGATGATGATGATGTTGCTACTTCAACTTCATGCTGAAGATATTGATGATGATGTATCAGTCTTTCACTGATTGATGATGTTGTACTAGTGTTGTACTAATCGATGTTGATGCAGATAATGATGATGCTACTCCAACTCGATGCTGTGAATAATGATGAGAAAAACTTCCAATGATTTATAGATATGTCAGTCAGTGTTCCAGATGTTGTTGATGTTGTTTCCCTCTCTTTCTCCTGATGATGTTGTAGAATACCCTTCTTGTTTAGGCGTAGTGTTGAAATATGGTAAATGCAAAGAGTATTCTATTTATTATTGAGTTATTATTCATCAGATCAATCCCCTTTTGTGGATTGATCATGTCAGGCTTTGTACTTGACCAAATCCCCTTTTGTGGATTGGTCAAACCCTAATTATATTATGCTAATTAAGAAGTCGGCCCCTAGGCCTAATTAAAGTGGTTTTAAACACTAAAAAGAGAAGTCGTCCCTGCCCATTGAAGAGACACCTTTTTAGTGCCTACCAACTAGTATAAATAAAGGAGGCTAGCGCCTCATTTGCTCACTCACTCATTCACTCATAAAGTGCGCAAGTTTGGAGAGTTGCAGTTGGGAGAAGAAGGAAGAGAGAGGCGCATTGCTCAGTGTTGGATATTCTCTTGTGTTTGGTTTACTATCTTGGCACTGTATTGRCAATCTATATTAAGRAAGTTTTTGCTGGGTTTTCTCCCTCATGAGGGTTTCCCAGGATAAATGCTGTGTACCTTGTGATTGTGTTTCTTTCAGTGATCCTGCTTATGCTATTATTGTCTAGAAAATTGAAAAGAACTTAATAGAAGCTCTAAATTTAATAGTTTGATGGTAACCCGTGTTCAGCCGTTACAGATGTTGTTGAGTTTACTGAGTACATTTATTGGTATCAGATAACCCAGGATGATGAATTAACGCATTTGTTCTTGGCATCCCTGAGTAAGAAACAAAGAAATTTGATCAAGCATGCTTGTATCTCAAGGTGTTTAACTATCCTCATCTGAGAATTCCTCACACATTGTGGACCAAAATCTCAGAAGTTTGAAGAAATGGTTCAAGACCTTGAGGATTCCTTTCAGAAAAGGGTGTTTCCTCTGGATTCGATTGAGTATTTGAGGGAAATTTCCTTTGAAGAACATCTCTACAAAGAGGAAGATCCTGATTAAGTTTCTCATGTTGAAGATCCGGACAAGACATTTGATGAAGATGAAGTACTCATACCTGCCCTTCCACTTGATGAAGACATCCAAGCCTCTGTTCCTCCTACACATAACGAAGAGAGCATGATGAGTTGTGACCCTTTCGAAGATCTTGATGATACTTTATTCCATGTCTTTGGAAGTGAAGAAGTATTGGAGGAAACCTTGTATACGATAGATCCTCTTGAAGAAAAGCGAACAAAGCACTATACACTAAGGATCAAGCCTCTTGTGATGAAGAGGCGATGGAGGGGCGTGTCCATAAGAAATAAGAATTTTGATAAAGCGCAACATATTGAGGCCAATGTTTTAAAAACTGTCAAACCAGAACCGGAACTGACTGGTTTGACCGGTTAGCAGGCGGACTGGTCTGAATCCGGAGAAAAACCGAACCGACCAGCCGGTTTATGACCGAAC
>JASDQU010279313.1:3222-13352 GCA_032191745.1 Picea mariana
TTTTTTGTGAATTATTGTTTTCTGACCAAATTTTATTTTATTTTTCATTTATTTTTAGTTTTTTTTTGGTTTTCACCATTTTATTAGTTTTTTTTTAGAATTTGGATTTTGTATATATTTTTTTAAATATATTTTTGTCTTCATTAAAAAATATATATTTGTGAAGATTTTCTCTTTTCTCTTTATTTATTTTTTAATGTAAATTTAAGAAGAAAAAAAAAGTTAGTAAATAAATTTTCAAGTGACCATTTAGGATTCAATTTTGGGTTTTTTATTTGTGTAGGGATTTATTGTCAAGGCCACATTTTGAATTAGGTTGTAATTAGCTGTAATTTTAACGTTTAGAAAAAACATTTTTCTTTAGGTAGCGTCATGTTTTTATTTAGGTATTGATTTTAAGGTTTTTCTAAGCAACTATTTTATGTTTTAAGGCCATGCTTGAAAAAAGTTGTAATTTTGACCCAGTCAAAAAAATTGGTGCTATCGATAGCACCACATTTTGATTTGGGGGTTGATTTTAGAGTTTTTTTGAGGAACCATTTTATCCTTTAAGCCCATGCTTGAAAAAAGCTGTAATTTTCACTCACAAAAAATGGCGCTATCGGTAGCACCACTTTTTGATTAGGGGGTTGATTTTAAAGTTTGTTTGAGAAGCCATTTGATCATTTAGACTATGCGTGAAAAAAGTTGTAATTTTGACCCGGTTACAAAAAATGGTGCTAACTGGTAGCGCCACTTTTTGATTTGGGGGTTGTTTTTCATGTTTTTTACGTAAAAATATGTGTTTTAAGGGCTATAGTTCTCGTTTTGAGGTCACAGTTCTCAGTAAGTTGGTAACTATGTTGGTTTTCGAACGTTTCGAAAACCATGTACATAATGTTTATCTAGAATTTTATTCCACATTATGTCTTCTAACTGTAAATACTTACACTCTAAGAATAAAATCTTGTTTTGAAGCCTCCCGGTGGACCAGTGCCCCGATGGTCAGAATTATCTTCCCTTCGATACCTAACTTCAATCCTCCTGATCCCCGGTGGCCCAGTTATCCAGTTCGATCGAATCGGGTTTTGGCTTTTTTCTCTAACTTTTTAAACAATTTCATGATCTCTCAATGGTCCGGTGTCCCGATTATACGGTTGGATTGGATCGAATTCTCGCGTTTCGTTCCAAATTCCATAAAAAAACTCCTGATCACCCAGTGAGTTGGTGAGAACATACCGAAATTCTCTATATGTATTCACTATTTTCAAATAAAAATCTCGATCTCTTGGTGCTCCGGTTAAGAGGTTAATCATGAGATTACAGTCCAATAATTAAAACATTTATCATAATTAAGCTGACTCGAGTCTCATTGCTTTTGTTTAAAGCTAAAATTTAAAGGATCTCTAATGAGTTGGTGCCCGGTTATGGACACTGCTTCACATGTTAGAAAGATTAAAGTCCAATAATTAAAATGTTTATCATAATTAAACTGACCCAGGTCTCATGCTATTKTTTAAAGCTAAAATTTAGAGGATATGTAATGAGTCGGTACCTGGTTATGGACGTTGCTTCACATTTTCGAAAAACTTAAACCATCTTTTCTCCATTTAATAACTTTGGCGCTGCAGTTAATGGGAATTAAATTAGTTTATTGAGGCATTGGGGAATGAGTTAAGATTCATTAAATCACTTGAATTCACACATAACATTATCTCCCACTATGTTATTCATTCATTCAACATCTTTGGGTTTGATAATTAACATTAACTGTATAAGTTCAGGGGTCTTAAGAACACAAAAATCTTCTTGGTTTTTGTCCTTCGATTAGTTTTGTCGTTTACTACAGTGTTAAAACTAATAAAACAAAGTCTATTTATTTTCAAAATCTTACCATGGTTTTTCTTTCTGTAGGTTTTCTCGAGGACAAAATGACTAGGAAAGGAAAAACAAAACAACAAAAATATGAGGAAGAGATTGAGAAGAATCCAAGTTCATCATTCTTCGCAGACACCTCTTTCAACACATGAGACACCGGTAGCATGGAATGGAGTAAAATCTATAAGTTAATTGAGAACGAAGACTTTGCATATGAGTACGAGTCTGATGCAGACGACTTGGTTCATATCAATAAGTCTTATCTACACAAAACAGTTGCCAGAGCATCAATGCTTTTTTACTATGACATGGTACGATGGATCATCTCTCACACTGATATTTCTACTTGTACTATTGTGAATTATTCTCGGAAGATTGTTGGGTCATTTAGACCAGAAGACATCTCCAACACATATAAATTAGGGCCACCCAAAGTCTTTTTAGATGATAACTTTATTAAGAGTTTCATTGAGAAAGAAGTTGAAAAGGAAGAAATGCAAATGGGTGATTTAATAAAAGAATGGTGGCATGACTCCAATTCATTCAAAATTTTATTAGACAAGATATACATTGTTCTGAGATTGAAGAAACCTCCCATGCTAGTAGTTATCATGCTCTGTCGCCTTTACAGTGAAAATGAGTCTTCTAAGTTCAAATTATGTTGGGTCCCCCTTATCCATCAGGTTCTCAATGGTGAAGTCTTCAACTGGTCTCACATCCTCTTTGCTAATATCAGGCAAGAGTTTAAAAAATCATAGGAGGCACCTCCAGTGTATTGCCCCAGATTCTTTATGTCAAGATATTTAATAAATGTTGTATGTGCAGTCACACCATTTCCTCTATTGGCTTGGAATTGGTCATGTTACCCCCCCATGCCTAGGGGTAACTAGAGGAGATCATGTCTCATGGTCTGCAATGGAGAACATGACCCAGATCGTGATGATGATCAACATGTCCACATATGGCATCCCAACGATCCCCCTCATTCACCTTTACAACTACAGGTCAACCAAGGCTCATCACATTCAAGCAACCAAGAGTATGAGAGATGGTAAGCCATCATCACCATGAGGTATGTTAGTCCTTCTTTCATGCAAAATATCGTGCTTAATTTGTCGGGCATGTGGATGAGGGTCTTTAGTTGAAGTTGGATAATGGATAATTGGTTTGGGAAATTGTGTCAGTTGACTTGTTTCACCTTGGTGGTCAACTTTTGTGCCCTAGTCCCATGTTGTCACTACCCAGAGAAAAGGGGTACTACTGCGGGGCCCTCTCAAGGGTAATGTTCCATTCCCCTCGATACTTAACACTTTTCATCCTGGATCCTCTCATAGTGTATTAAACTTAGACGATGGGTCATGGTCCATTCTTTCATGAGAAGAGGGGCTGAAGGCCCAGAGGTTGTTTCACAGTTGTTATGAAAAGAATAAGAAACTGATGCTAAAGAAAGAAAGGAATGATAGCAAAAAGGACCAACAAAAGTTAGCCCAAACTTGAGCTCTACTCTTTCAATGCTCACCTCGGTCCAAAAAATGCAATGGTAATGGCTTGAAACCATGTAAAGGGGACTTGCAAATATATAATAAAGCAAGACTCAGAAAAAGGTAAAAAGGAGGATTGGAAAAAATAGCACGTAAATATGGGTAACTCAAGAGAAAACACACCCTCGATAAAGGTTCTCATAGAAATGAATTCAATGACACCATTAGCCATGAAGTAAGCCCTAAAACAATATCACTTTCACACTTGCTCTTGAAGGGTTTTTACTTTCCCTTGTCACTCTCAGGACCTATCCCTCTACTTGGTTTATTTTATTTCTTGTCTAGGTGGCACGCCTAATAGGGTCAGATGAAGGCCCTCCATACTTAAACTTAGTAACTCACATGGGGTCCTGGGCTACTGTGATGCTTGAAGGGGGTACTGAGGTGAATTACCTTACATGGATTATATCTTAAGTTCCAACTTACTTTGCATGTTTTAAGGACTAATGTTTCATATGAACTTTGGCTAAACATGTTTTATACTTTGATTTGTTTTGGATGACCTTGACATGGTTCTTGAGGGACGTCTTGGGATTGTACATAGGAAATTGTGTCTTTATTGCAATCCCTAGGTACGTGTGATGGAGAGCAGTGGGTCATCGAGTGACTCACCACTCTTAGACAATGGATCTCTCATTTTCAGAACCATGAATGATGGATATATGGGCCTTGGTTTGAGCAAATTCAATCATTGTGGCACACAGATGGGCTCGAAGCCCCACGGGCTGGGCAGAGTATCCCAAGACTTATTTTGCACCAGGATTAGGGATGTTGCAACAACATGCAATCATAGACAGTGCAGAGATGGCATGCATCTCTCTAGAGCCTAGATGTTGGCCTTGGATCCTAGACACTTGCCCTGTTATGGTCATGATATCACCTTCTAGGGTTAGACATGACTAGGGTTTGATGGATGGATGGGTGACTAAGATGATTTAGCATGACCTTGGGTGAGGAGACACCTCACTTGACATATACTTCACCTTGAAGGATGCCACAGGGCCTCTGGAGGCCCTATGTTAGCCTTTAGAGGCATGACGCCACCTTACCTAGCCTTGACGTCTTACACATGTGGGCTATTATGATTTATTTTTGCACTTTTAGTATTTGTAAAGGTCAAATGAGGGGTCGACCCCACTTGTATTTTGTTGTTGACAAATTATGTGGACAAATATGTTAGGTTAGCCTCATATAAAAAGGATAAACCTCACTTTCATTTTATGATCATCAGTTCTCACCTTTGTGGGACTACACTTCTGAAATTTTCACCCTATATGGGTAACTAGCTATTCTCTCTCATGCGCTATGCTTGGAAGGTCTCTTATGGATGGTTTTTGCTGATTTTTGGTGGATATTTATGTAATTGGGGTGAAATATCTTGGTTTCTTGGATGAAATAAGTGAATTTATGCAATTATTTTTTATGTTATTAATGTTTATGGAAAAATTGTTATTTTGTTGCAAGAAATATTGTTATTGAAACTCTAAGAGAGGAACATAAGTGTTTCTTTCTCTCACAAGATGATACTTATCTAGAATTTATGAATTGTCCTTGCTAGGGTTAGAACTCTAAATCCCTAAAGTGCTAACACTTTGGGATTTTACCCCTAGATAATTGATCTTGACCTAGTTGAAGCTACAAGAAGGGAGAAATGGTTTCTAGGGCCCAAATGTGCTTGCACCCTATAAGTCCTTCTCCTCAAAATTAAAAGCCTAAGGCCCAAATATGCTTTCACCTTAGGGTTTGAATCCTACCTCTTGGTTTAAAGTAGGCCAACATTCAAGCTTAATTAAATTAGAAGACTCCATACCATAAAATGAATTGATCTAAGAAGTTATTCTCATGGTGAATTGATTGGTAAACACTCTCTTCTAAACTCTCAAGCTCTCTACTAATTGTACTAACACTGACATTGACAAAATCACTATATTTCTTGTTGTTTTTATAAAAAAATTCTACAACCATTTGAAAACACTTTAATTTGCTGCATACACTCATCCTTTGGTGGCTTAACTTACTTTGAAATAACATCTAGCAATTGGATAATATTCTAGTAGATGTGTGCTAAGTTTTCATAGTCAATTGTTGCATTTCTGAACACTAATTGTTGTCATTGTTACAAATAATTTACTGTTGTCATATAATTGTTTACTATTGCAAATTTGTAACAACCATTGCAACTTGTCTTGTCTAGTGTCCTAAGAGGTCATTTTTTGCATACTTTGACTTGTAAATTGCTATATATATGCTGCAAAGTGTTCTTGTTTCGGGCAGGTACTCAAATCATCTTCCATCCTCTTCTTTTTCATGACCTAGACCAATCATTCAATGACCAAGACAAGGGGTGGTAGGCTTGGCTACTATACTTGCTATTTGATCCCCTGGGGTCACCAGGGAAGCCTCCCTTGTGGTGGACCTCTTCCATAACTAAAATGAGGGATGTTCTTACTAAGGTGACAATGGTAGGTTCTTCCATAGTTACACAAGATTTGAGAGTCTTGTGTTGGGATTTGCATAAGTACAAATCTCGTGATAACATTTTGGGGGAATTGCTAGGGAGGATTGAGTCATTCTCCTCAACGACA
Organism: Picea mariana; assembly: GCA_032191745.1. Lineage (NCBI taxonomy): Eukaryota > Viridiplantae > Streptophyta > Pinopsida > Pinales > Pinaceae > Picea > Picea mariana. Next base: position 9,206 of record JASDQU010279313.1, read on the forward strand.
TATCTTTGGTAAAATTCTCTTGAAGCCCTTATTTTACAAGTTTACCCGACGAATCCACTGAGGGTAGTTCCCTCACCTTCTCTTTGATTATCCTAAAGAGATCATTTGGTGACTCCACCAATACATTTTGAGTTGTTTGTTTCGTAAGTAATGAATTTATGGTTGTTAAGGAATGGTATCCTTCTATTGACGTTGAGAACATTCCTGGATACCCAAATTAGTTTGATTTTGATGCAAGATTGTTGGAAGACTATCCAAAATTTGAGGGTTTTGTCGTCATTCATATTGTAGAGTTCTTTAAGTATCTATGGGAAATAAAACCACATCACGAGGAAATATAAATAAATGTTTTTATATATTTCCTGCCCTTGGAAGTACGAAATTGGGTTAAGAATTGTTACAGACCAAAGGACATATCTTCTCTCATAGATCTCATTAGCATATTTATTGAGTATTGACACCCAGATTTTTCAGACATGTGAAGATATTCTTTGACATCTCACATTAGTTCTTGAGGAGGAAGGGTTTTCCTCTGATATCGTAGAAGATCTCAGGAAAGCACATTGTTCTCAAGAAGAAGATTCTATTGGGACTGTTCATCCTCGCAATGAAGATAACACATTGATAACTACTCCACTTGTTGAGGATGAAGAACCATAACAATGTGAAGACTTCTCCCAAAGGTTGAAAGAAAGTGTCAATGAAGATAAGGAAATATTCAAGCAACTGGTTGATTGATGCAAGGATGTATGCTTGCTAATTGAGCTCTGTGCACTAAGACAAAAAGAACATCACCTCAAATTCGAGAAAGATGAACGATGTCTCAAAGTTTCAATACAAGAAGAGCTTGCTAAGGCATATTTCTGAGTGAAGACAATATGTACCAACATATGAGAGAAGTATGACCAACCTAGGGTTTTATCCAAGATATTGGAATTGAATGTGGAGGGAGAAGAATGGGATGATTTAGAAGATGCAAACCCTGATGAAGTTCCCCCTCCAAATAAACAAGCATGCGATGAAGAATTTATTAGCGAAGAACCTCCATATCTTGAGCAGGTCTTGTATGAAGAAGATTATACATCTTCAAGGAAAGAACCCGGGCAAGAAGCTTATGAAGAGGGTTACTAACCCCTTGAAGAGGAGAAATGATTACCTCATGATTCTATTGAAGACAATGAAGACTTGATTGAAGAACAAGAACCTGAAGAGATGAATCATGAGGAATATTACCAAGAAGAACATGATTTTCCCTGTGAATGTGCCGAAGAAGAATGCTTTGATAAAACACACCTTGTTGAAGACCTAATCCATGAAAAGGATCCTCATGAAGATGAAGCGTTGGTGTTTTCTCCTCTACTTGATAAAGTCATCAAAGCTTCCATTCCTCCTGCACAAGAAGAAAATAATTTGGTAAGTTTCACTCCTTTCCAAGTTTTCGATGTTTATGCATTTTATGAATGGGAAAGCAAAGATGTGCTAGAGGAACCCTTGGATGCATTAAACCCTTCATGTTGTAATAAAGGTGATGGTCTGATTGATAATATTGATGAGTTTATACATGTCAAGAGACGCAAATGGGTGTGATTTGTTTTGGTCTCAACGAAGATTCCATTTATGACATTGAGGGTCATCTTCAACCGTTTCCCTTGGGACAACCATATGTGATTCCTACTGATTCAGGTATTTGGAAAACATGAATAGGCCACAACTAGAAATTTATTCCAACTACCCAGGGAACACTTATTGTAGCATTTTCATGATGACTTCCGATCTTATCTTGGGAGGGTTGATACATATTCTTTTGAGCACTTAGATGTATTCTACGAAGAAGAGTTTCAACCACAGTTGTGCTCTAATTTAAGTGAGGGAAAGGATATGATTGACCTAGAGCAAGATTTTTGTGATGAGATTTCCTACCCTTTTCCTTTTTCACCTTTATGTTCCACTATAGATATGGTTGGGGATTTCTCTCATGATAGTCATCTTCCTGTTGGACGGAGTTGTTTTCAACCCGTGGCTTGTAACAAGCATTTTTTATTTCGCACACAAGGCCAACAAACTTTGGGTTGGGGGAATTTTTTTTTCTCTAGGCATGGTTTGATCCTGTATATTTCCCTTTCTCCTCCCACAGACAACCTCAAACTTTTCCTTAGGTTCCTTCTCATCCCTTCTTCTCGATCTTCGAGCGATAACTTTATAGTTGAGGATGAAGATCTTCCTTCTTCTGATTATTTTGGCCTTGTCTTGGGATGGATAGGGCAAGGTTGTGGTGATGCCTCCTTGCATGATTTTGTCCCTCCCTCCCACCTCCATGAGTTGGATTTTATGACTAGTTATGGTATGATGTATATCCCGACTCATGACTTCTTTGTGCTTGACTTATACAGTCTGAGAAATAGAAAAAACTCAAAGGTCTTTTGATGAATTTAAGGCATGGGAAAGAAAATGAATCAATTTACCTAAAGATTACTCTATAATGAGCGAAGAAGAAAAAATACAGAGACAAGATTCATTGGATTCTTGGCACATCAATTGTTTGTTTTCACGAGATTTGATCAAAGAAACCAACACAAGTTGTTCATATTTGTGGGATCTAGATCTAGACATCATTGAAGATTATGAAATGCCCCATGTATAGTTCCTTTGTCAGTCAATACATTTTTCAAATTGCCTTGCAGATGTAAATCAACATATAATCTCATGAACATATGGGATCACACAATTAAATTTCTGGAATGTGGATGTTTGATATCATGATGTAAAATACACTACCTCTTTGCACTGCCAAGGCATCTAAGTAAAGGGGGTTTGATATCATGAAAGGAAATTAATTACTCTGCACATGTTCAAGATTGAAGGCGTTGCATTTTTTTACAATGCTACCTAAACCGATACACAGACGCAGCACAGTGGCGCTACCTACAGGCGTTGTGTAATATTCTGGCAGAAAACGAATTGTGCAGAGTTATTTTACTAGTTTTGAGTCATTAACTTAAAACTTTGGTTGTGAACAATTGAGAAGGTATTTTTGAAAACTGGAGGAATTTTTTGTTCATAACATTCCAAATAACAAAAACCTCTCTCAGTTTTTCAAAATGTGTTTTGGTTTGAGAGATATTGGATATAGAAGTAGGCGTTGCGTACTCTGCATAGTGGCACTACGTACTAATTTTTTGTAGCGGTCACAGTTTTCATATTCGCCTTGTTGGGAGGTTGCCACATGTCAAGGAGGGTTCAAATGACTTCTCAAGGATCAGTTAGATGTCAAGGGACACCTACACCTAAGATTTAGCTTTAGCAAAGGCCTCATGCATGTGGTGGAAACAATTTATTAATGACTTCCAACAAATTCCTGAAAATCAGCAGTTTGTTGGATTTTTGTCTCTTTGACTGTTGCCACCTATCTCCAAGGCTTAGAATCCAATGTAGGAGATGGGATTCGACCTCCTTAGGTTATTTTGATGCTATTTTCTATTTACGGAATGAGAGATCTCTTGGAGAGGGGTTGGATTCATGAGCAAGAGAGATGAGAGAGTTGTAGGAGGCACTTTGCCTGTGATCATTGTAACCCTGAGGGGCTTTTGTTTTTGTAAACATTTCTGTTATTGAAGGTTCATGATATATGTGTTATCATATTGTATCTCTTGTTTTCTTTCCCAATTTGTCTTCTTACTTGAATGAATTGTACACCTTGAGGATCATGGTTGCCTTTGATTAATGGATTCTTGAGCATCTGAGGATCTGATGTATTTTGCCTACTAGTCACTGTTTATATTCAAGTACCTTGAATTCATTTATGCAGAGAGGATCTCTACCTTATGGATGTTCTTCTTTGTGTTATATTTTTTTTCCTCTATTCAATAAACCTTTATCCGATATACATATTGATTGCATTTAATGAGCAAGGTGTTTGCTTGACTCCATAGCCCAATGGTCCATCATTGATTTACAACAACTTATTGTCCTTCCCCTTCCTTGTTTTCTTCTTCTTAATCCACAAAACCAATCAAGCATTTTTATTTCTATGTTACCAAGCTTACTCTCATCTGCAGTCTGGGAGTGACTCTTGGAGTGATAACATAGTTGGCGTCGTTGTCGGGGACGGAGATGAATGATAAATCTTCCCTAGGAGAATGACATTAAT
>JASDQU010279315.1:0-14811 GCA_032191745.1 Picea mariana
TTTATGTGTTTTTGGTGTACAACGAGGGATCTAAACCACTTTGTTTTCATCATGCACACAGAGGTGCATCGTGTCCGGTGGAGATGCTAGCATTGGGGCATCGTGGAGATGCACAGGTGGCAACTGAGCATGATGTCCTAGTGGGGGCACTCCGGGAGGTGGAGAGGAACCTTTAGGGCTTGACCATGGGTGTCTCGCCCCTAAGGAGGCGAGATGTGCCTCTACACCTTCAACGACATACAGTTGGGGTCTCTAAAGGCCTCAATCATTTGCTACGACAGGTGACACGAGCGGTAGTGTGTTATGCAAAGAACAACATGATACATGAGGATGATTAGAGTCCTCATTCATTTTGTAGTCTTTATGATTATACTATGGGCATGAAGGCCCATGTTTTACCCCGTTATGTACTTTTGTATGATGTATTTCAAAAAACTTTTTCTATTAAGAATATATATATAAACGAGTTTTGCGGTGGCTACCTATGTTGTATTTATTATTTTATGTGATGTTTGTATACATATGATTTATGTTTCAAATGTTTATATATGCTCAATATACCAATCCAACATGTAATTTACTAATGAATCCACGATCGTGTTGAGTTCTCACGATATGTTTCTGTACTCAAGAAAGTCAAAGGCTCTTTCGAGATGGCGAACCCTCAGATTGAGATGTAGTAAAGTTGAGTTGTGAACGACGTACTCACGAGTTAGTTGACGAACCACGAGTTGAGAATCGAGGTTGATAATCAATTAAGATATACCTAGAGAGGAGGCTTCGATTAAGAGTCCAATGACGACAAGATAATCTGCAATGTTATTGTTTGCAGATCCGAGGCAAATTCCTTCTGAACTCACCAACTCGCCAGAGTGGTAGATGACCCAAGTTACATAAGCAATGTTCTAGGTATGTCGAATAGCGCCATCTACAAACGCGAAATAGATGGGAAAGGGTGATGCCATTTGTGCATTCAATCACAAAGAAAAGTATAAGTAACTGAGACAAAACTCGTGCACGCAAAAGAAAAGACACACCAAGTCAAAAGTATATAGTACAATAATGTTCAAATCACACGTGATATATATTATATGCATAGTACTTCTTGATGTAGATCCCATTTTGAGGCTCATCGAGAGATATTCTATTGTAGTCTACTAACTCGCAGGCGCCTCCGTGTAACACGCATTTTATGATGTATGGCCCGTGCCACTTGGGTTCTAAATTTCTTGCCCCCGGTTTGTCATTATCTTGATTGTAGACTAGGAGTATATCTCCTTCTGTGAAAGTGTGAGGTTGGATGGACTTATCATATTTATTTTTCATGCATTTTTTATATGTCTCGTTGATGAGAGCATCGTCCTGACGGGTTTCATCCAACTTGGTCAGATATAAGAATCGTTCTTCTTCAACAAAAGTATGAGGTAGGAGTTCTATGGTGAGTTTCAATGAACGAATCTCGCATTCGATTGGTAATACCACTTTTATCCCGTATACCAACTGGAAGGGTGTAAATCTAGTTGCAGTTTTAACTGAAGTTTGATAGGCCCAGAATGCATAGAAGAGATGCAAGTGCCAGGAGGTTTTGTTCACTCCCACCATGCGTTGAAGCATGGTCTTCAGGACTTTGTTGATGGCTTCAACTTGAACATTTTCCTGACGATAGTAGGGGGATGAGTTGTCATGGCGAAAACCTAACTTGGTGCATAATTTGCCCATCATATGGTTCCAGAAATGGGATCCATGATCAGTTATAATAGCTTGCGGCACGCTGAATCGAGTGATGATGTGGTTGAACACAAAAAGTGTTGCAATGCAGCCATCGTTAAGGAATGCAGGCATAGCCTCAGCCCATTTAGTGAAAAAATCGACGACAACGATGATATAACCATGCCCCCCAGCTGAGGTAGGCTTACATTGCATAAAATCGATGCACCATTTTGCAAAGGGGTCGACGGGGACAATGGGATGAAGTGGAGCTAGGTGGGTACGTGCTTTCCTCTGAAAGATCTGACAGTGTGGGAATTTTTTAACGGCCTCAATGCAATCTTTGAATAAGGAAGGCCAAAAATAACCGGCACATATTTTTTTGGGGTTGTAGCCCTCCCAAAAAGATGACCGTCAGAAGCTCCAAGATGACATTCATTTAAAACTTTTTCATCCCCTTCATGTGTTAAGCAACATCGGAGGACAGTATCAATGCCATGACGATACAAGGTGTCTCTAATGATAAGCTAGCGCTTTAAATGGTGTCTAATGCGACATCGTTCATCACATGAAATGTTAGACAGAAAGCGTTGGGTTTGGAGATAAAGAAGAATATCTACATACCACAAATCAGACGTACTAGTAAGTTACAGGGACTCATTAGGTAGGGAAACGTTGGGCTCAGCATCCTCGTCAGTATGGGGAGGATTGCAAATTAATTTTACAAAAACCAACGATTTCTGAGCTTTGGATTTGGAAAACTCGAGATCGAATTCTTGGAGAATAACAATCCATTTCAAATATTTTCCCCCAAGTACTTGACGAGTCAAGATGTGGTACATGGGATTCGAGTCTGCGATGACCGTGGTAGTGTGTAATAGAATCTAATGGTTAAATCTATGGACGACAATAACTGCTACCAAAGCCAACTTTTCGACATGTGAATATAGGAGTTTGGGACCTTATAGACTTTTACTCATATAGTAGATCACATGTTTTGTGTCGTCTTCATCCTCTCATACTAACACCATAATGATAGTGGAAGTAGAGGTAACCAAATAAAGGATATAATCTTTCGCATAATTCGGTGGGTGTAAAAGAGGTTTGTTCATTAAGGCATGCTTAAGAGCATCAAATGAATAGTGAGCGGTTGCATCCCAGATGAAAGGGGCGTCTTTTTGCAACAATCTCATGAATCCTTTAGTGATTTCGGTGTAATTGCAAATGAAACGGCAAAAAAAGTTTGCCTTCCCTTGCAAACTTTGTAGTTGAGTGAGGTTGTTGGGAGGAGGTAAAGCGAGAATGTCTTTAAATTTTAAGGGATCCACCCTAATCCCATCTTTGGAGACTACGAATCCAAGGAGTCTCCCTAATTTGACAATGTAAATGCATTTATGGGGGTTCAAACGTATGTTGTAAAGTCGACATCGAAGAAATATGGCTCGTAGGTGACCAATGTGGTCTCGTCGATGAGACGAGTGAGTGGATAGGTCATTGAGGTAAGGTTCAACAATACGTTTGATATCATGGAATCCATACGACATGGCTTGCTAAAAAGTGGCTCCAACGTTTTTAAGGCCAAAAGGTAATTTTTGATAAACAAGAGTTCCCTAAGGGTAGATGAAGGTTGTTTTATGTTGATCAACAAGTAAAATGTCGATCTGGTTATATCCAGAAAAGCCATCCATAAAAGAGAAAATGACGCTTCAAGAACAATTATCGATAATCTGGTCGATAAAGGGTGTAGGGTAATTGTCCTTGGGACAAGCCTTATGAAGATCACGATAATCGAAACAAACATGAATTGTCCCCTACTTCTTGGTGACTGGGAAGATGTTAGAAACCCATTCGGTCAGAGGACAGGATAAATAAAACCAGATTTCAAAAGTTTTTCTACTTTTGCCTTAATTGTCGCAATTTTCTTAGGATGGACCAGGCAAAGTTTCTATCTCACAGGTTTCACTCTAGGATCGATCCCTGGAATTTCTTCGTAACTCTAGGTGAAGATGTCGGAAAATTATTTAAACAAGGCGATATAAGTTTCAACTTCTTCAGTTGAACAATTTGCACCTGGTTGTATGTTTTCCACAATACCTTCTTTAATGGATATGTTGACAGTGATAGTGGAAGAGATATTTCCCAAATTCCCCTCAGAGATGGTATCCTAAGTGAGTATTGGAGATTGGGGAGAGTTGACGATATCACTAGGAAAGATAGAGGAAATATCTTTCTCTATGTCATCCAAATTGGGAAGAAAGGACGAACGATGGTGGTTTTCATCCCATGGTGCCTCCTCGATACTAAGCATTTCCATAATAGATTCATCTAATGGAAAGATCTATAGGATGTAATTGAAAGTAGAGAATAGAGAATGTAACCAGGATGGTAACGAATAAGTCATAGATGTCGATAGATGTTGGTCATTCAGTGAAGGAGAGGCAGATTGGATGGCATCATATTTAGCCTCTGCAAGACTAAGTGGCATGGTATCACCTAGTGTATTGAATTCTAAGGGACTAGGTACGATCCATGGATCAAACGATTCGAAGGATTGATGTGACATAGTTGAAATCATATTAACTGTTGTGATATGTTTTGCAGTGGGAGGAATAGGTGTAGGGAAGGTACCCATGAGTGAAGAGTCTTTCAAGAGACTTACCCCAACACTTCATAAGTGATTTTCGAGTCTCCCAAAAAAGGAATGTTGGTGGTTGTTTGAGTGTGAGCGTCGGCGGTACCGTAATCTAGCTAATCGATGGTCACAATTTTACCTTGAAGACGAAATTTGATGCATCGAAAAACCGATGAAGCGACGACAATCATATCATAGAACCAACTTCTACCTAGCAACAAGTTATAATTGAGGGGAGCATCGACTACTTCAACATCTACAGAAACACTTTTGCCTCCCAATTGAACGACTAAGGATTGTAATAATCCATGAGGTCGGAAACCTCTTCCATCAAATATTCGTAACATAGTGGGAGATTGATTAAGACCAGGTGATTTAACGCCTTTCCAGCAAGCCAAGGACATGACACATGTGGATTCCCCCTCGTCTAAGATCGTGCGATGAATATGTTGATTATGGACAACAACATTGATCTGGAAAGCAAGTTGCTGAGAGAGTTGCGATTTAAAATTATCTAGGTTAAACGTGATATTGTTAGATGACTCGGGATCTATAGCTCCGATGGCTAACAAGAGTGTCCTACGTTGGCTAGGGTAGTGTTGTAGAACTTCGAGAGCTGACATAGTGCAAGGTGCTTGGGCCAAATCTTCAACGATGTTGTAGTTTTGAGCATCACACAAGTTAGGATTAAAGGTCGACTTTCGAATTGTGCTCTGGGGAGGGTGTAGAATATAGTCAAAGTTAGGTTTCTCAATCTGGAGTGGCCCAGATGGAGGAGTAACTATAGTAGGTAGTGGATCCGGTGTAGTACTGATAGTTACTTTTTCCTTATCAGTTTTACCTAGAGGTGTGTCGTATGTTGTAGTACGAGTGGTCAAATCTAACCCATTAAACATGTAAATGTGTGCACTCGATGAAGCTTCCTCGTTAGAAGGATGATTTGGATTACCTCCTGTCAGAGGTGCATGAGCTTGGGCAACCGGTGACTGCTGTTGTGGAAAAGGATGTGTCAATACATCGGGTTGAGAATTTCCTTTAAAAAATTTGGCAACTTCCTCTCGATGAGGACAATCTCGTGTGTAGTGATCTTCACCACAAATGAGACATGGAAATTTTAGTTTATGTTGTGGTTGTTTCTCAGTAGCATGTGGTTGTGTTTGTGTTTTTGCATTTTCGATTTGATTATTGTTTTTCTTAGGTTTATTCTTATTTTTCTTCCCCCCCCCCCCAACTGTGGTGGAGAATCAGATTGAACTGCATTCACCTCAGATATTCGAGTCGGGGTGGAGCTTAAGGAAAGTGAAGTTGATCCGATAGCGGGGGCAATGACTGAACGATTAGTCGTGTCGGTCAACTGTGAGCGGTGGAGGATGGTTTTGATGGACGGGAAGCGCTTGGAATCAATTCATACAAAGTACCGTATTAGGAATAAACCAAGTCCAGATACTGGGCATGACCAATGGCTTCCTCTTCAGTAACGACACCACCCATGGCTACATCACGAGCAATCGAAGGAAAAAGAGATTTGGTGAACCATTCAACTAGCAATTGGTCGGGAATGGTTACTTTGATAAACCGTCGTCGTTGTCTCCACTCATGAATATGATCAAAGATATGTATGGAGTTGGTCTGAAGAAGGGGGATCAAAAGTTTTGTGACGGTTACATAATGGATAGGTAATTGGAAGTGCGTGAGGAAAGCAATGTCAAGTGAATTAAAAGCTTTAAAATTTCCACGTTGTAATTCAATGTACCATTTAGTCATTGTACTCGTAAGTGTACGCTGGAAAAGACATAACCGAATAGAATCATCCATTAGTGAAGTTGATGAACACCATAGATGAAAGGTCATAACGTGCTTATTAGGGTCTTAACCAGGTTTACCATCAAATTTCGGAATATCGGAGGGCAATTTAGCAGGAATAACTGGCCAAAAAGGAGAATGTAATGTGGGATCATTTGTCAATATCGACAGATTCGGTAGATCTAGAGTGGCTAAGAACGATAGTTATCAATTGACTTGTGGATGATACTCGTGTGGCATAGGGATACCAGTAGGGTCGTAAACTATTTGAGGTGGATAATTGTAGCCAACAAACCCTCCCATATGTTGTTGTTGTTGACCAACAACGGTAGGATTTGTTTTTTGAGGAATGTGCATAAAAGGAGAACAGAAACCCATTTGGCCTTGGGGAGGATAACCAGTGTAACCCGAGGGAGGATAGTTCACTTGATTAGCTTGACATGGATAACTTGGTTTCCTTTGATGAGGGTAACTAGGTTGACCCTAAGGAGGGTAAGGACTTGCCCCTTAGGGAGGAAAAGGTTGTTAACCTTGAGGACCCCAAGTAGGATTCAAGACCCTTGGGAAGGGTTGTCTAGAATGTAGTCCAGAAGGATTGGGATTCGGGATTCCTCCTTGCGGGTTGCGGTTTGATGGCCCTCCTTGATGTGGTTGATGGAACTGGCCTCCTTAGGGTAGTCCCTAGGATTGTGGGGGGTTTATGGTGTACAAAGTTTGATACGATCCCCCTGCCATTGGTTGAAAAGCAACTAAGGTATGACCGGTAAGAGGGGGTTTCCCCCCAGTCGAACTTCACATGTTGGAGGACGGTTGCCCCAAGGTAGGTATTTGGCCCACAGTTGGGTTTATGTGTGTGGCAGGGTTTTGCATCCTCTGATGTGAACATGTCCTAATAGGATTCTATGGAGTATACGAAGTTGTAGTTTGAAGAGGGATAATAGGTGCAACTGTCATGGTGATTTGCACATGACTACGTAACACGACTCATGTTTCACTATGAATTGGCCCTAAAGTGGTAGAAATATTGGTTGTTGGTTCAACATGACGATTGATCGACTGAACTGATGGTCCTGCCTCTACACTGACAGTGGTAGAGGCATGTGGAGGGTCAAAGGACGGTTGACTAAAATTAATTTTTTGTAAAGATCTCATCCCGATGGAGTTCTCCATATAGAATGAACATGAGTTTGATGTGGATCTACCATTTTAGCAGAACGCACAGGGGTAGTGTATTCTTCGTTAAAATTCGGTTGTATTGGTTCCATATCTAATTGATTATATGGCCTTAACGATAAGCGATGGTAATCTTGTATTATAATGTTACCTGAGGATTCCAATCGAACAAGGAGTGGATCAAGAGGAACTTGCAAAGTGGGGTTTACAGGAAAGGTGGAACCTTCCTCAACTGTAACTAAGGCTCTCTTGGGATTTTCTAGCAAAGGAGTAGCAACACTCCCAACGTCTGAATGGTTTTCAACCTCTTCACGGTGAGTGTCTTCAGGTGAGTTAGGAGGTAAGGGTTCGTATTTTTCTGGAGGCAACCCTTGCATCCTACATGATCTATGAAAACCCTTATCGTCCACAGTCTCAATTTTTAAGGACAACTAAAGTAAACAAACAACATTCGCTAAAAAAATCTAGAAAACCAACAAGCAAAAAATGCCTACTCTCAATGAACGTACTAGTTGGTGATGAAATCCAACGTCGCATGATCAAATTGAGAAGGGGCTAGGATATGAGCGGGTGGATCAGTTACGTTGGTGATCTGCTTAACAAAATTACACCTTGGTGCAAGCTTCCTCACAATTTTACCCGTGGGTTACCCTCCAAGGAGCCCGAGTGAGTTTGACCAACGTATGTTCCAAGTACAACAAAGACTTCCCTTCATCGTTGTTAACACTGAGTAAATTGATGGGATGAAAAAACAATCTACAAAGGTAACCTACAAACCAACTTTAAGACTGGAAACTAGCCTTTCCAATCTAGAGAGGGCTCTCTTTGAGACTTGATCTCTAATAGACATGTTGCTTTGAATTGATGGCTAGATTTAGAATTTTAAGATAGTTTTTTCAAGGTTTGTTCACAAAGAGGTATAATATTTCTAGGGCTATGGAGTCAACCCCTGAAAACAAAAGAAAACAATGCCCGGTAGGTAGAACTCCTTGGAGGAACAAAGGCTAAACAAGGTGATGAACTTCAGTGTTGAGTTTGATTATGTAGGGCGAAGGAAGAAAAGAAATACATAACAGGATCAGAGCATCATAAAGGATGAATTCTGACCTTAGTTAAGAAGATAAACAAAATTTAAATTAGTTAAGTCTAGAGCACCATTAGATGAATTCTGGACTTTTATTTACCAATTTAAAGAGAATAAAAGTGCAGATGAAAATAAGTACACAAGAAAGACATACAAAGAAGAGTACAATATTCATATCACCACCATTAGAATCTTTTCCATAAGGAGTTCATAACTTCTGCATTTGTATTTCTATTAGATTCAAAAAATTACATTGAGGATCAAAATGCCTATACTTCTACACCCATTCACATCAAAATAGTCAGCATATATAGAAAACTAAAGCTACACTTAGCTTCTATGTCGAACTACTACCTCCTAGAGTTATGAATCTGGTTGCTTTCAAAGAGAACAACAACCTCTACAAAATTTACCAAAAATAGAAAACCCGATTTGCCAATCATAACATAACTGAAATATCATTTACAATCATAAATCCTTGAGCGAATTTCAACCATATGGTTTTTTTGGCCCTTGACCAAGTTTTGAGGATCCTTGGTCATGTTTGACATACTTTTGGGACTTCAACAGGCTGTCGAAGGGGGAGCGCAAGTCAAAGCGGAGATCGCAAGATCTTGGCCCCTTTTTAGGGCTTTTTGGGTTTTGGGCTTATGTAACGGGTATGGGGATGTCGGCCCATGGGTTTACCCATGTTTAGGCCCTTTTTGTAATGTATAAATAGAAAGCTAGGCGATGTAAGAAGTAGTTCGATCTATGTGATCGAAGAGAGGTTAGACACTGTGATAAGTGCAACTTGTAAGTGCTTTGTGCATGCTATGTTGAGAACTTGCAGAGCTAAGTGCAAGTGATTGTAAGAGACTATGAAGAGGCTTTGTGTTGTAACTCAGGGAAGGAGGATCTAGCAGAGTGCGCGCAGATCTCCTGTCCTCTACGGAGTAAGATATCATGACTATGTGTATGTATAAGATTGACAAAAGGAAATAAAGAAGAAGAGTTGGTGGACGTATCCCCAGGGTGGGGGTGAACCACGTATATCTCGTGTTGTGGTTGCTTTGTGCTTTATGGTTGTTCTCTTGTTTATGTGGTTAAATGCTTAGTGCACTGATATATGCTTAGAAGAATCTAATATGGTAGCTTAGTGATGAATAATGTGAATGAATGCTAGATTTGATCTATGTTGGTATGCTTAGTGCTTGAATCTATTGGATTTGTGTGAATACTACGTTGATATATTATTAGGGTTTAGTTGCGCTATAAACTAAGGTTGAATACTAATGAACTATAATTGATAAGTGCTCCGTTAAGGTGTTACAATCACATATCTATGTCCCAACTAAGGTTGTAGACATCTTAGTCCTGCAACCACCCCTACCTCTACCTCAGGTGAAACTTCATCTACTTCGCAGGTGTTGTTGAAAGGGTCGGTAGTTAGGGTTTTGTTGGTGCGTTTTTATAAGCATTGAACCCTGGGTTTGCACCTGTCCCAAAACATGGATCCGTTGCTGGGACCTGGAACTGTGATTGTTGGGAACCACATAAAAGAGAAAGCTCTGTGTGTAGATTTGTTGCCCTAGTGCACAATATTCTACTTGACCAGTGACGCTTTGTGCCAAGAAGAAAATTCAGGTCTGAAGAAAAGAGGTAAGACCTGAAAGCTTTGTGCTCTGATAAAGTAAAGTAAGAATTTTTGGTTAAAGAGGTAAGATCTTAAAGCTTTGTGCTCTGATAAAGGTAAGAACAATGAAAGGTTTTGATTGAAAAGGTAAGATAAGTGGAAATTTTTGTTTCAAAAGTATGGATCAAGGTATGTTTGATAAATTTTGTCCTAGTTTGAAAAGTAGGGCACAACTAGATGAGATAAGGTTTGATATGAGTAGATTTGACAAAAATAGTGAAAGATATGTTATTCCTATGCATAGAAAGAATGTTTGGACTAACAAATGGATGCAGGACTCTAGAAAGAATTTTTTGTAGGCTAGCTACTATGATCCTAGTGCGCAGTACAGGAAGGGCTGGGGATCATTTCAAAGAAAGATAGGATTAACTCTTTGTTATAGTTGCAGAAGATCAGGACATCTTGCTAAGGAATGCCCTCGTAGAAGACCTAGTTGTCTTTGATGTAAAGCTATGGATCATGAAGTTCTAGATTTCCCTAGAATGATTGCTAAGCTTGACAGAATGAATATGAGACAAGAAAATCTTGAGGAAGGTCAAGAAACTAAGACCATGGTAGAACCCTAGAAAGAATTAGAGAATGTATTGCTACAAATGAAAGAAACCTTAAATGATCACAAAAATATCAATTTATCAGAGATCTTCAAAGAAAAAGAATGCATAAAATCAAGAATAGGAGACTTCGACATTGACTGTGTTCTAGATGAAGAAACACAGATAAATATCATGACAGAAAGAACTTGGGAAACTTTAGGAAAGCCTGCTATGATTCCTTCATTGGGAGGAATAGGATTATTTAGGGGAAAGCTCATAACTCTATGTGGAATACTCACCCAGATATCTATGAGTGCTCATGGAACTTTGACAGAGGAACATTTTGAGGTTGTTAAATTTATTTAGAACAACACCCCATTTTCTATATTACTAGGAAAATCTTGGATTGAAAAGGATCGTGCCAAAAGAAAAGAAGAGGAAGTCTTAGAGTAGAAGAAGCAAGAATTAAAATATTTCATGACTAGGAGAATAACACACTTGATTAAAGAACAAGAGAACAAATCAAAGCTACTTAGAGCCAGAAACTTGGATGTCGAAGTTGAAAGAACACAAGAAGACTCGCAGATGAGTAGAACACCTACCCCAGATAGAGAAGACATATTACTCTCTGACCCTATGAAATAATCTCAACGACGCGAAGTTACTATGCCAAAAGGAGATAAGAATCAAAATGGAAAGAGGAATACCGAGACAAAGATTACCGGGAAGAAGGCTAGAAAGCTCAGTAAGAAGAGAGAAAAGATAGAAAAGTTACAGAAGGTTCAATAGGGGACTTCGCAGAAGGAAGGTTTGCAAGACTGGAACTTCGTTAGGATATTAGAACAACGCAACATGGCACTTCTCCATGGCGAAGCGATATAGCCATTGAAAGCATTATAACTGTCAGCCCGACGACCTAAATGGTTAGAAAAACAGTAATGGCCCGAAGACTCGTTGTCAGACCGTTGGGACTGCGCCGCAACGGACATAATCGCATTAATGAAGGCCCCTCATCTATTGGAGATATATGTTACATCGTGTCTACTTCATCCGTCGACTGTTGCACCGAGAACACTTTTGTGAATTGTATCCAAGCCAACTCATTACTACCGCGCTGTGTTTATTGAGATCGACACCTGTTTCATTGCATTGCGCACTCATTCATCCACCCGAGTTATCAGATCTAAGCGTGTATGTCGGACGAGCTCAGTGCCGTAGAGAAAGTCGTCGAAGAATTTCTCATCGATCTCATGGCCGAAAAAGTGATGTCCGCAGGTATTCAAGCTTCCTCGACGAGAGGAGTGCAAGCCTCTTTGTCGATTGTTCGCGGATCCGGACCCTCCCGACCGGCAACAGAGAAGAGAACCAAGCACCGAGATGACTTGGAAAAACGTGAAGCTAATCCCCACCATCCTACCTGACTACATCCCACCTCTGGCTGGCACGGTGAGTCGTGAAAGTGTCCCGAGAGACTTTGATTACACCATGGTTACTGTGTACCTCCCGAAGGGGATACGTGCAGTTAGAACATAGCAGGATAAGATCGCGACATTGAAGTTCAGCGACTTCAACTTAGGAGATCGCAAGAACCATAGTATGCTTTCTCCTTACAAATACTTGACCAGGACGAAGGGGAAGAACTTGAAAATAATCCCCCAGACATGGACTATGAACCTCACGCAGGCCACCTTCTTGAATGTAATGAAGATTCCACACTTTGTAAGGCACTAGGAGGTTAACACGCGTGTTAATATCCTACTCTCATGTTACCATGGTGGCTACCTATGGCTAGACCAATGCATCACAGTTGATCCGGCGTTGATCCATAGGATCACCAGATTGAGCATGCAGGGACCTAACCCGCGGGACTTCTACCCAGGGAAGGCTACAGATTGCGCACTGGCACAGAAGATCAAAGACACATATGGCGATGTAGAAAAGGGAACGCGAGGCTACAAGGTAACTTCCATCTAGAATGGTGCAGTGCGCCTGGCATGCCAGTTGATCGCAGGAAAGCTCGTGAGAAAGAATAGACCTACACAGGTCCCAGGATTCATTGTTGACCTCGCTGAGAAATGTGTAGAAGGACTCCAGATGAACTGGGTGAAGTACTTGGTCAACCAGCTGGAATTAGACTGTCGTGAAGCCTAGGATCAGGGCTATAAGTTCCACTTTAGCTGGCTCTTGATCCTCATCGCATTTACCACTTGGGAGATGCCGAAAGGTGTGACCTTCCCGAACATTGAACCGTTCGAGCCGCTCACTGCGAAGTTCACCACGCTATGGTACTCGAGCGATATGGGAAAATACTCTCAGTTGAATACAATCTTTCATACATATTATCTCCAACTGAAGAGGGCTATTAAAGTTGTCCCTCGCATGGCGCCAAACACCCTGCATCAGTTCCGACCCCTCATGAAGTTCCACACAGATCGACACTTCATTTATATCATCGCGCGCGCAGATGAGCATAAAGAAGAGCTTCAGTCATACTACAAGCTCACAGAGGAGTACTTCGAAGAGATAACCAAGGACTAGTGTGCAAAGCTCCTCATCCCCACTGACCTCGCAGAAATGTCAAACCCTGAACTAATCAACAGCCCTGAGACCACTCATGAAGCAAAGGATACTCCTGGACCCAATAGAAGGAAGAAGACCTGAGAGGTATAAAACTTGAGCAGCGCATCGGAAGAAACTGCTTCAGTATCACATGGATGAGGGGGTGATGATGAAGTAGATCAAGAAGAGACCAACAGAAAATAAGATCAACAGAAGCAGGGTGAAGTAACATCGCCTAGGGATCCTGTTGATGAGGCTGATCCTTTGAATAAAAGGAAGGTTTCCCCCAGAAACCCACTTCCCAAAAGAAATCCAGAGCCACCTTGACTAAGATGCAGATTGTGCTCACTATAGATGACTTCGACTTCATCATTGCATCTATAGCAGATGCCTCGCAGGACATCTTGCAGAAACATGAAGCCAAGCAGGAGGAGATGTACGACAGGATCGAGGTTGAACTCAGAGGGGTACAACAGGCCCTTCAATCCAACCGCATAGTATCCACTGCGCCCCCACCATCAGAAGAACCAGAGTTGGGAGATAAGCCTTCCCAACTCCGCAGACTAGCTAATGTGACCGAAGCTCACCTTCATTGAGCACAAGTTGAGAAAGACCAGGTCGAATTTTCCCTGAAACAAGCCCAAGAAGAAATGGTAGAGCAACGTCAGGTTGCATAAAAGGATAAGGATGACCTTCAAACCAAGTTTGAAGAGGAGAAAGTGCAGCTCTAGCAAGAAAAAGAGCAGTTTCTCGCAGAACAACTCGAAGTCAAAGAAACAGTCGACAGAGCACTACGCTCTGTGACGGGCTTAGATCCAAAGGCATAAGACCGAGTGGAGCATCAACTAGCGCAGCTCGCAGAAGTTATCCAACAACTTCAACAAATAATAGTAGACTTAGAGCTACGAACAATGCCCAACACTCTGCAGGATGTGTGGGATCAAAGAGAAGCAACTGCTCGAAGCGCAGTTAAGAGAATCAAGGCACTTGCCATGGAATGTAAACAACTAAGTGATCGCAGTGCCCAGACTTATGAGTGACTCACTAAGGATCCTGAACTGAAGGCATTGGAGTCATAGCTCCAGGAGGCAAAGCAACAAGCAGAAACAATACAGGTGCAGTTGAAGCCCCTGTCAACCGTTAAGAGGATGAAGCGATCCCAAGAACAACACACTGCTCAACAATAGGTCCACACCATTCAGAGCAAAGTCATGCAAGTGACTCAGAGGCTCCAACCAACACAGGATGAGGCTTGCCAACTATTCGCAGAGATTGAAGGTTAAGGAGCAGAACCGGAGCAAGTCGTCACTGCAACTGAACAACGCTTAGAGGGACCTGTCAATGAAACAGTTATCCAAGAGTTCATCGAGCAAGAGGCCATGGCACAACAATAGGTCGAAGCAGCTCAAGTCAAGCTTGAGACTTTTGAAGCAGAGCTACCCATACCAGAGTGACTCGAGACGAGTCACAGGTGACTGTTGGGGGCCTGTTGGCCCTTGACCAAGTTTTGAGGATCCTTGGTCATGTTTGACCTACTTTTGGGACTTTGATAGGCTGTCAAAGGCAGAGGGCAAGTCGAAGTGAAGATCGCAGGATTTTAGGGTATTTTGGGTTTTGGGCTTATGTAACGGGTATGGGGATGTCG
>JASDQU010279316.1:0-12332 GCA_032191745.1 Picea mariana
TTTGTTGTGATTGGTTTGTGTTGTTGTGTTTGGAACGATGCAAGAGCATCGGAGCAAAGCGAGGAACAACATAGATTAAAGGAGAGCGTTCATAAGGTATGTCCACCATCCATTTCTCTTAGTTCATTCAATAGTCTAGATCTAGGGAAAGGGTAGTATTCTGTCACGTTTTGTTCCAGATCCAGGTGGATCTGGGGAGATTGGTCTGTGTCCGCACTCACGAATTTATCCTTAAACACCCGCCAATCATCCTATCTTTGCACTTGACACTGATTTGGGGTCTAGTTTATTCCATATCACTGAGACTCCTGAAGCCCCTTTCCAAATCAGAAAGAAACCCATATTTAATCACGAGATACCTCCTCCAACCACCTCTATTTGGAAGATGTTCTTTGACGAAGCTTTTTCTAGCGAAGGCACTGTCGCTGGAGTGGTTTTTGTGTCGCCTTGTCAGGAAACCATATCCCTGTCATACAAGCTAGAATTTGAACCTACCAATAATGTGGCAGAATATGAAGCTCTTGTTCTGGGTATGAGGGCTGCAAAAGAAATGGGAATTAATGAGGTAGCAGTGTTCGGAGATGTTGAGTTGATAATCCAACAAGTAAAAAATGCTTATCAGGCTAAGCATCCTCAGCTCAGGGGTTACAAAAATGAGGTGTGGGACCTGATTGATAATTTCTTTTCGGCTTTCAACATTTCTTTTATTCCTAGAGAGGAAAATACTTTGGCCGATTCCTTAGCTATCTCAGCTAGTCTGTTCAATATCCCTCTGCCGCCTAAGATCAAATATGAGGTTGAAATAAGATATAGGCCATCTGTTCCAGACAATATCAAGCATTGGAAGGTATTCGAAGACGATCTTGAAATCGAAAAATTTCTTCAGTCCGTCGATGAATTTTCTGCATTGCACATTGATCAAGATCCTGATCTTGAAATTCACCCTCACCTTGAGGTATTTTTAAATAAAATTGCTAATCACCATATTATTCATTTGCCTAGAAATCACATTCCGAAGGGACTAGTCCCTTTAGAAAGAATGTTCGATGGGAATGATGTGGCAGTAAAGGGTAGGGTTTCAAATGGAGATGATGATACAACAGAGTGCAATATCAGCACACAGGAGTAGCCTAACTTTGTCAAGTTGTCAAGCAGTTTGACCAAATAACAGAGGGCCGAATATACTGAGTCATTAAAAGAATTTGCTGATGTGTTTTCATGGACCTATGAAGACCTCAAGACATATGACACATCTGTCATTGAACACAAGATCCCACTGAAGGGAGAGGCTAAGCCATTTAGGCAGAAGCTAAGACAGATAAATCCCATGTTGTTTTCTGTCATGGAGAGAGAAGTGAAGAAGTTGTTACATGCCCAAATCATTGTCCCCTTGAGATATTCTGAGTGGGTGGCCAATTTAGTCCCGGTGAGGAAGAAAAGTGGAGAAATCAGGCTCTATGTTGACTTCAGGAACCTGAACATGAGCTCAAAGAAAGACAACTATCCCTTGCCAAACATGGAACACATATTGCAGAGGGTAACTGGTGCATCTAGGATATCCATGATTGATGGTTTTTCTGGCTATAATCAGATATTAGTCATGCCGGAGGACAGAGAAAAAAAAACCTTCACCACTCCTTGGGGCACATTCATGTATGCCAAAATGCCTTTTGGATTAATGAATGCAGGAGCACCATTCCAGCGAGCCATGGACATAGCCTTCATCGGGGAGAAAGATCAGTTTGTGATGATCTATCTGGATGACATCACAGTCTTCTCCACGTCTGATAAAGAGCATCGCTGTCACTTGAGGAAAGTTTTCTTGAAATGTCGAAGGTTTGGCCTTTCCTTAAATACCAAGAAATCTTTGTTTTCTATGAAGGAGGGGAAACTGTTAGGCCATATAGTATCATCAGAGGGAGTGAGAATTGATCCCAGCAAGGTAGAGGCAATTCAGACCCTGTCACTTCCCAGGTCTAGAAAGGAAGTTCAGGCTTTTTTAGGGAAGATTAACTTTCTGAGGAGGTTCGTCTCAAATTTTATTGAGGTGGTGAAACACATCACAACCATGCTCAGAAAGGGAAATGAAGTAAAATGGACTGTTGAACCCAGGGAATCTTTTGCCCAAATAAAAAAGGCATTGACTGAGGCACATGTGTTGGTCAGTCCTGATTATTCCAAGGATTTCCTAATTTTTTATTTTGCTTCTTTTGATACAGTAGCAGCGGTCTTATTGCAGAAAAATGAGGAAGGGAGAGAGAAACCCATTTCCTTCTTTAGTAAGGCATTAAGAGATGCATAAATCAGGTATGAGATCATGGAGAAGCAGGCCTATGCCTTGGTGAAATCTCTCAAAGATTTCAGAGTCTATGTCTTGCATTCAAGAGTGACTGCATACGCTCCTTCAGCCTCCGTGAAAGACATCCTTATACAGCCTGACATAGATGGGAGGAGAGGTAAATGGATTGCCAATATCCTTGAGTTTGAACTGGAGATAAAGCCCACCAAGTTGGTTAAAGGGCAGGGTTTAGCCAAGCTGCTGGCTGAATCCAATTGCAAGGCCTTGGGGACTAGCTTCATCAACGCTTGCTCAGGAAATCAACAAGCCGAGTTGTCCAGGAAAAGCACTCAGGGTGGCTTATCACTAGCAGAATGCACCTGGTACAGAGACATTTTGTACTTTCTACAAGAGTTGAAGCCTCTTGATGGAATGGGAAAAAGTAAGGCAAGAGCTTTAAAGCTCAAGGCAGTTAGACATTGCCTTATTGACCATGTCTTGTATTGGAGAGACCCTCTAGGAGTGTTTCTGAGGTGTCTGAACCCACATGAGGCCCAGAATCTTATGTTTGATTTCCATAGCGGCCTTTGTGGAGGGCATCATTTCTGGAAAACCACAGCTCACAAAATTCTCAGGGCTAGGTACTACTGGCCCACCTTATTCACCGATGTCTGCAGAGAAGTCAGAGCTTGCATCAAATGCCAAAGGTTCTCAAGGAAGCAACAACTCAAATATCTGCCACTAAAGCCTATAGTAGCTTCAGTACCCTTTCAACAGTGGGGGTTGGACTTCATTGGAGAAATTCATCCTCCTTCAAGTGGCCAACACTGATGGGTCCTGACTGCAACAGACAATTTTACCAAGTGGATAGAAGCTGCCCCCACCAGGAGTGCATCACACAAGGTAATTATCAGTTTCCTGGAGGATATCATAGCCAGATTTGGTTGTCCTAGTAGAATTGTCACTGATAATGCTGCTTCTTTCAAGTCTGAGCCTTTGGTTAAGTTCTGTGAGCAGTTAGAGATTTCACTAATTCACTCCACTCCTTATTATCCTCGAGGAAATGGACTGGCATAATCTTCCAATAAAAGTCTAATCAAACTCATTAAGAGGTTATTGGAAGACAATAGGAGGGCCTATAATTCAAAGCTCAAATTCTCTCTATGGGCCGATCGCGTGACAACAAAGAGGTCCCTAGGCACCTCACCCTTTCAACTTGTTTATGGGATGGAGGCTGTGTTTCCCACTCAGCTCGCTTTACCTGTAGCGAAATTCTTTTGAGATCATGAAGGAGAGCCAGACCATATGGTCAGAAGAATTCATCAACTGGTGGAAGTGCAACAGATCAGGGAGCAGGTAATGGACACAGCTCACTGTCATCAGCAGAAGATCAAGCAGGCCTTTGATAGGAAGGTCAGGAAGGAGGGATTCGAGCTTGGAGATTTGGTGCTTAAGTGAGATACACCCAGGCAGGATAGGGGAAAACACAACAAGTTTGATGCCCTCTGGATCGAGCCCTTCAAAGTCTCTGAAGTATTCTTAAATAACATGTACAGGTTGCAGAATTTGGAGGGTGAAGAAGTTTTTAACGGCCCAGTCGCTGGGCATTTCTTGAAGAAATGTTTTGTTTGAGCCTTAGACGGCTCCTCTGTTTTTTGTAAATATTGTTTTTATTTTTTTTCTATTTTTTTTCGGCTTAATAAATGACTCCATAGCCCAACAGACGGCAACTGAAACTGCAAAAGGAGTTCTTAGAGTATCGCAGGGATGACTCTATCCCCCATGGAGCCTAATGTTAGCACCAATTCCTACAAGGTGTTGTTTCTCTCCGATTTCAGAACCTTGGTGTAAATGTGTAGAAATGGGGTTTAAAAACCCATCAAATGAGTTTTATTCAAAGGCCATAGTCACGAGCGCCGAGCACAACGCACAGAAGAAGTCCATTTCGGGCTTAAAATCAAGCGAACGGGAATTTTGTTTTCAACGGCAAGGATCCACAGATGGAGCAGATCAACGGTCATCGGGTAAGCTTGAGTCACGGAATTGCACGAGGTTTAGCGCATGGGCTTACCTCTTATGGCCAAAGTCGCGAAGTGATTAGCCGTTTTGCGATTTCGGCTACCGGGACTTCAAAAGACACGGGGTCTCTCTTCCACTGCATCAGGAATCACCGAAACCCGAAATGAGAAAATCCATTTCGGCATTCCGGCTACCGGGATTTCAAAAGACAAGGGAGTCGCTCTTCCACTGCATCGGGAATCACCGAAACGCAAAAATCCATTTCGGCATTCCGGCTACCGAGATTTCAAAAGACAAGGGAGCCACTCTTCCACTGCATCAGGAATCACCGAAACCCGAAATGCAAAAAGCGCCCAGAAGCTATTTCGGCATTTCGGCTACCAGGAGTTCAAGAGACAAGGGAGTCGCTCTTCCACTACATCGGGAATCGCCGAAACCCGAAACCCGAAAATCCATTTCGGCATTCCGGCTACCGAGATTTCAAAAGAAGAGGGAGCTACTCTTCCACTGCATCGGGAATCGTTGAAACGCGAAATGCGAAATGCGAAAAGTTTTCAGTCTCGGCCACCCTCCATGGAAGAAGCAGTTAATGAATATTAAGCAGGTGGTTGAGACCTCAGCTCAAGCCATGAATGTAAGGTATGGAGGTTCTGGCAGGCAATCTGCCCAAGATCGTCCTGTGTGCAGGACGATCCTTAAAAAAAAAAACCATGCCGATCTGATGTCCTCGACTGACCAGAAGAGCCTGCGCACGCTAAGTTAGACTTTAATGTCTCAACTACCCTCCTGCTGCCAAGGGGGCGAATTTCTCTGAGTATATATACTCAGTTTTTGTATTTTTGTAATGATGGATGGTAGAGCAGAGCTCCCAACCGTAATGTTTTAATGAAGCACTGGTTTTCTGGGCTATGTATCTGTATATGAAATTTCCTTGTTTAATGTAAGGCAACTCTCTTTTTCATCTTGTTTCGATCTCAAACTGAAAGGGTCCATGATTGAATGATTCATATGAATCGTCATGACTGTGTTATGATAAAGGATTTATTATAGCTCTGTTACGTTCTTTTAGTGTTTCTGTTTTTGAATATAAGAAGTTCTTGTGTTCAAAGTTTTCTTCTACAGGTTGTTGGAAGCCCGATGCCCACAGCAGCCCTTCACATTTCCTCACAGAAGTCTTCCTCCTACTCACCCTTATTACAACTTACTACCTAAAATTGAACCAAGACCTCTTCTGCTTATGCATGTCTGGCCTAGTTTCTGAGTTAGAACGATATTGTTCCGAGTTTGCTTCCATTCATCACCCTTTATCAACAAATCGTGACATTCAAACTGATGGGCCTCAGGCTTACTCCTGTTGCAATCTAGGAGTGACTTCTGACGCCAACAGACAGTTCCGCGATATAGAAATTGAGAAGCGGGCTTGCGAATTATAGAAACTTATTATAAACTAAATAATGGCTGTTACATATATCAAGAAATTACATCAACATTTAAACCATCAACGTCGTTAAAGACCCAAAAATTAGCATACAATAGGAGACAAGAAATGTAGCATATCCAAATTAGTTTTCTTTGGAACAAACAAGAAGGTTCCTGGAAACCCAAAGTTTAGTATACAATAAGGACATTTTCGAATCAGTTTTCTTTGAAATTTAACGAAAATTAATAATGTCTGTTACATGTTTGTGGAAATTTAAATGTGTTTGTCATACAGACTGGGATTGGGGCTCCCGCGGACCATAAAAAGAAATAAGTACAAGAATTAGGAATGTCAAAAGAAGTGTGCGATGGTAGAGAGGAAGACCTAAAAAGAAGAAATTGGAACTTATGAGTCTTTGGTTATAATTTTCTATTTAAATAGGACATAAGTGGATTGATAAAGAAAAGAAGATGACAGCATAGACTTAAACTCGAATGATAAACAAAACAAGATGGCAGTATAGACCTACTATGAAGGCGATGTGTTTTTGTTACTGTCGTCGATGGGCAGTGGACTCTTGTTGATCGGTTGTTGCCCTTCCTAGACGAGGCTTTCCATTCTGAGTTGGAACCATTCTTCGATGTATCTTTTCATGGGGGTTGTGTTGATTTCATCCTAAATCTCTATGTCATAAAGGTCATTTTCTAATTTCCTTAGATCCATTGAAATACTATGCAGACTCTATTCAATTTCTTCATTGTGTGAGGCATAGTCCAGTACCCAACGCTCATGCTTATCTAGACGATGTTCAAGTATGTCGTAAAACTTTTCAAAAGACAACCCCTTTAAAATATCAACTTGTTCCTGGAACGCTTCTTTGGTGACTGACAAGGATTTGAGAATTAAGTTTGGATCTTGAACCTCATTGGTAGTTCCGACTAAGTCCATCTGGAGCATGCTTGTGAACAAATTTTCCTTTTCTGATATGACTTGTTTACATGATTTGACAATGAGGTGCAGGTTCTCAATTTTTTTTTGCCAGCATGCTTTTACTTTTTTGGTGCGCTTTGGGGAGGGGAGTTTCTCCTATCTTCTTTTAGTTCCGATGTGTTGAGGGCGTAATTGGCAAAAGAGTCTAGCACCTGATGAAAGAAAAGATGTTCATTTTTTAAATTCGCCTCCAAATGTTCAAGCAAATCATTGGCCTTCTTTCCGAAGGAAACTAAATTTTGCGATGTTTCCCAGGCTTCAGTAACTCGCTGCATTCTTTTGTTGATGTTGTTCTCTACAAGGGCTCTGGAGCATGCAAGGAGAGTAGAGGATACTTTCATCTTCACTGCAGTGGTAGAAGGCACGATTTTTGCCAAAGAACTGGCAAATTCTGGTGTTGCAATGAAAGCCTGTTCAAATTCGTTGAGGCGGTATTTCAGATTGGCATAATCCGTCTCCATTCCTCCAATGGAATCGTGAAGAATGTCATCGGTTACCTGGTGAAACGAGCAGATTTTGGACGTGGTCATTTGGCTAAAGTCAATCTCTGTTCGAGATTTTCCTTTCCTGTTTGTTACATCTCTCTTTTCAATGACCATACTTTTAGATTGGCTATAAAAAATAGTGCTCTGGATTACGAAGGATTCATCTATGTCAAAAAATTCGGTGTCAGATATGTCGACCGCGGACAACCCAATTTTTTGCATCTGCTCAGCTTCAATTTCAATATGTAGTTTTTCACTATCAATTTCGAGTTCCTCCGTGTGGCCCGCATTGTTTTTTCTCTTCTTCGTCAGTGGAACTTTGTGAGAACTATCAATATTTATGCAAGGAGGGTTCTTATCTCCTCCTTCGTTCGAAGATTTCTGGGTTTCTTTCTTACTGGTATGGACCGTCGAAGCGACGCTCCATGGTGTCGTGCTCTTGGGAGTGCTGGCAGGGGGCTGGGTACTCTTCTCAACGGATACTTTATCATGTTGTTTGTACAATTCAGTTGCGATTTGCAATGTATCTGCGTCGCAATGAGCATAAGCAAGATTGTTGTTGACACTGTCCCTGTCTTGGGTTAGGTGTCTATGGATAAAAGAGGTGTTAAAGCCAGCACCCAGTAAATGTTCTCCAAAAATGCCATTGGGGTTGAACCCTTTTAGCCTTTCAGCGTACGTTAGGTTCAATTTCTTGAAATGGGCGGCAAACTCATCAATCTTGTTGATGTTTCTGCACACGAAGTCTCCAACTTTCCAGGGCAGAGGAATGAACTGGTTTTTTTTCTTGTCATGGAAAAAATGCAACTAGTGGTTGTATTGCCTTGTTATTTATGCAACAAACATCTTGTCTATGATGTGGCATGGAAGGAAGGCAAGATTTTCCTTAGAGCCAAAGATCATGAGGAGACTGTGATTTTCCATTTGCTCAAGTGTGCCCATCTTGTTCAAAAACTTGCTTGCGTGGCTAGACATCCGCGGAGCATCCTTGCCTAACAGTAAATCTTTGAAAACTGAGACAAAGCCATTAAAAACTTCATAAAAACAATGGGAGGCCTTGTGTCTCCACAGGGCATCGTGCCAAAATGTTACTAGGTCGAATCCACAGTATATTTTATTGGAAAGAGAAAGTTTTGGAAACAGGCAGCAATACACAATTGCGAAAATCAAGTAGGATGACATATAAAATTTATTCGATTATTTGAATCGTGACAATTGGGAACAGAGTTCAATGGATATTAGCTTTCCCCAATCGAAAATGTATTGTTCCTTGACTGTGAAATACAAAATATAATGCTTGCTGTGAATGCCTGTCCCGTTATTCTTGTAAACAACCAAGCAATTTTCCTGAATGGATTTCTAAAGCAACTTGCATGGAGCCTTGTGATATCTTCAAGAACTGTTGTCGGGTCTTCGAGGAAGTCGACTAAGATGTACAACCTGTTATGATGTTTTTTTATAAAATGCTTGCAGTCTTGTCCTCTGAATGTTAATGTTGGTTTTGACAATTTCAACATCTCGCGAAAGAGCTGAGGTGACAAAGAAACAGGAGAATGGTCGCACAATGAAATAATTCTTTAGCTTGGAATATATTTTTCGGCGCACCAAGAGACCACCTCCTTATAGTCAAAAACCTCAGGGACACAGCCTGCATGAGCGATTCCGGAGGTCCAAATCACTTCGTTCTGGGTAGAACGAGATGAATAGTAAAAGTATGCCCTGGACCACTGGAACCTTTGGTCCTCTTCTGAGAACACATTTACTGTATCTCCACAAAACTGTTGTCGACCCACTTCCATAGGTCTACAAAGACATTTATTTGTTCCAGATGATGAATGAAATGAAAGGTTGGAAGGGCTAATATAAACCTGCACAAATTTTGGTAGAAAGCATGTGAATGGGAGATGTCCTCGAGACTTTTGTTGATTAATGACAATCTGGACGGTTGTTGCATGATGCGTTGTTAACATTAAACACTACTAATTGCATATATAGAAATGTGAACATGGTGGATATTGGAATGAGCGATTTAGCATTGCAGATTTCTTGACGGCCCAACACGATGACGCGTGTTGGAGATGAACAATCGGAAGGGACAAAATAAGTTTCCACACATCTTGGTTTGATGCGTAATAATGGGATATCTCCTCAAGTTTTTCGCCCTTTAATGATAATGTTGACGGTTCCTGCATGGTGACCTGTTAGCATCAAAGGTTTCTAATTGCATAGCAAGAAAGTATGGAGGTCGCGGGCAGGGGGAAAAAACCGCTACAAAATAGGGTTGCAAGGTACAATTGTTGAAGGTGAGGGCGCCAGGGTCAAATTGTATGTCTCGGAACTTTTTGATTGCAATACGGTTAACCCGCCAACCGTGGTGATAAAATTGGCTAAGTATGGAGAGCAATAGCGGTTGGTCGGAGGAGTCGTGTGATTATATAGATGGAGATAAAGATATCTCAACCCGCCAACGCTGGAACCCGTGTTTATAGAAAGGCGAATATGTATATAACCACAAAGCGATAATATAAGGGAAGAAGAAAAGGGAAAAAGGACCAAAGAGTCCGCGGTGGAAATGTAAATCACGAAAATTTTGAGTGAAATATGCATATCAGGGAAGAAGAAGCAACAGACTCCGAATGCACTAACCTGAAACACTGACTAAGAATTTGAGATTTCGTGAATCTGTGAACAGGAGGATCCAAAATAGGGTCAGAGGTCTGGATGGTCAAATTGTATTATTCAGAAGATTTGAATGCACAATCTGTAACACGGAAGAGGGGACGATGTCAAAACCCGGTAGTCAATTTCTATGTTGCGAATGGATGGATGCGAATTGTTTTGTATTGTTGTGTGCAACTGTCACTTGCAAGAGTCATTAGTAAGAGCATAGCAAATGTATATTAGGAAGCACATTTGTTAACCATGGTACAGTGAAGCTTGCGAGTTCAAGGAGCACGCGATAGAATTGTAGATTGCCAACCCAACAACCGTGGACATAAAATTGCCTAAGGTGTGATTATATACATGGAGATAATAAGAGCCATAATACAAGGGAAGAAGAAAAGGGAAAAAGGCGAAAGGAGTCGGCGGTGGAATTGTAGATCAGGGAAATTTTGAATACAAGATGTGAACCCGGTAGTCAATTTGTATATTGCGGAGGACGTGAGTAAATAATTTGAATGCATAATTTGTAACACGGAAGAGTGGATGATGTCGGACCCGTACCTATGTCCAGTTGTCAGTACTAAGAGGTAATTTAGTATTGAAAATAATATTTTAGATTCTGTTAAATACTTCATAGGAATTAGTATCCATAAACAATGGCAATCTCCACCCTGCCAGCCTTGCATTCCATGTGTGAATTTGTATATCGCAGAACTTGAAGGACTATTTGTAGGACACGGAACAATAGAAGTGCAATGTCGAGCAGCCAGTCTATAGCTCCGCTTCTCAATTTGTATATCGCAAAATTTTGGGTGCTATTTGTAACACACACAACAATGGAGGGCCAATTTTGAGCCTGCCCGCCCGAGAACCCGTGATCATAAATGTCGGTAGGTATGAACAGGAACAACTACCGGTTCAATTCTCCATGCGAGGATATAGATGGAACTGAAATTGGTCCCAACGCGACAACTGTGGACATAAAATTGGCCAAGTATTGAAAACAACAGTGGTTGGTTGGATTTGTCGTCCGATTGTGTAGATGGAAATAAAGATATGCCAACCCGCCAACGCTGGAGCTGCATATTTTGTGAACCCGCCAAAAGGAGGAT
Source organism: Picea mariana (assembly GCA_032191745.1). Lineage (NCBI taxonomy): Eukaryota > Viridiplantae > Streptophyta > Pinopsida > Pinales > Pinaceae > Picea > Picea mariana. The sequence continues at coordinate 10,969 of JASDQU010279316.1, forward strand.
CCAAAACAGGCTGTGAAGGTATCCACAGAGGAGGCGAGGCCTGGACCTTCTAATTGTATTGCTTCAAACATTTGAATGAATAATCTGTAAGACGGAAGAGCGGACAATGTCCGGTAGTCAATTTGTATATTGCGGAGACTGCAATTCCAACTGTTTCGTACCTCTGTGTCCAGTTGTCACTAATAAGTGCTAATTTAGTATTCTAAATAAATTTTTAGATACTGTTAGATACTTCACAGGGATTGGCATTCGTAAACAATGGCAATCTGCACTTTGCCATTTCTGCATTCCGTGTGTCAATTTCTATATTGTGGAACTAGGAGTGTTGTTTGGAGGACACTAAACAATAGAAGTGAAATGTTGACTCAGGTAGTCCGCAGATTTTATTTTCAATTTGTATATCACAGAATTTTGGGTGCTATTTGTAGGCTACGAAACAATGGAGCCCCATTTTTGAGCTCGCCTACGCGCCCAAGAACCTGCGATCGAAAATGTTGCTAGGTATGGAATGCAGAATTTGTGCGTGCTTTATAGAATATCATGTCCATATTTTATAGTCCCATAATACATGGGAAGAAAATAAGGGAAAAAGGATGGAGGTGTTGGCAGTGGAATTGTAGATAATATATGGGAACAAGAGAAGGGAAAAAGAACTAAGTATCTCGCAGAAGAACATCAGGGTTCGCAAGCGTCGGCCCCGCAATGGCGAGCATAAAATTGGCTAAGTATGGAGAGGAACAACACTCAGTCAAATCCGTCGTGCGAGGATATAGATGAAGATGTTAAAGCATGAATTGCAGATTACAGAGGTATCTTTCGTACCACTTTGTCCACTTGTCACTAGTAAGAGCATTGTTGATGTATATCAGGAAAGATGCGAAGTTGCTAGGGATGGATAGCAACAACAGATACTTTGAATGAAGTCAATGTGTATGAGGAACCCACGGTGAAATTGTAGATCACGAATCTTTTCAGTGCAAGATGTATATTGCGGAACGATAAGCAGTTGGGTTCACAAGCGTCGGCCCCGCAACGGCGAGCATAAAATTAGCCAAGTATGGAAAGGAACAAATCACTGACGTTGTTTCGTTGCAACATGTATATGACAAAACAGGGGACATAGGTGCTGGGTATCGCGAACCCGGGGCCTGTGCCCAGATAACTGGGCAAGTATTGGCCAAGACAAAGTTATGATATCTATTTCAATATTTTTCATACTAGCATCTATCAATGAACAAAGTTTTCATATTTATCTAAATAGTATTCATAGTAATATATATTAATGGATTGGTTGTTTCAAATGCAAATGATCTCCCAATCTACAAGATGCTTCTCGGCTTGCAAATTTCGCTAGAACCTCAAAA
>JASDQU010279318.1:0-14811 GCA_032191745.1 Picea mariana
CTCCCAAGGCTAGCCAAAAAATCGAGGGAAAAAAAAAACAAGAAAAAAAGGTAAGGGGGATAAAAACGCTACTAACAATGTTGGCGAGGGAAAAACTGAAAAGAGGAAGGTGAAGTTTATGTGTAAAATTTACACGGACAACCGCTTTACTCACCTATGTCATCATCTTGTGGAATCCCAGAAGCTACTGGCACAACAACAACCTGTTGTGTTGAAAAACCCTTTTCCACAAGGCAAAAATATGGCTCAAGAATTCGCATCCACGAGAACGGTTGGAGGCAGTCAGGGACTCCCCGTGCCTAATACAAACAACCCAGCCGTAAACATTTACATGATGAATGTTGAATCTCATTTATCAACTAGGACTCGTGACTATGGAATGCCAGAATCTATTGAGAAGGGAAAAGAGGCCTCAACCAATTAACTCATCCTCAAATTGAGAAGATAGTGGCAGACACTATGAATCGTAGCCCAAAAGGTGTGCTCAAGAAGGCCTCTCATAACCCAAATGTGAGGGATGCTTAGAATTACTTTTTTGTGGAGGATATGGCACAAACTTCATGTCCAATGTTTTCTTCGGAGGTTCTCTAGAGTTTCCCCTCAAAGGGAAAAGCATTGTTGTCCAGCTTGGGAGCAGGAGAACCTAGTAACTAAGGAATGATTGTTTTCAATCCAACTGACCTTAAACCTCGTCTTTCTCACCATGTCTCCTTTCATATTGTAGTGGTGTACACCATGAAATTATTGACATGGAACATTTTTTGTACCGTGGTTGATGAGGGTGCCTCGACTTGCATGATTTCATTGGCATGTTGGAGGGCCATTGCCCAGCTTGAGTTGTCTCTGTCACCTACGTTGCTTAAGGATTTTGACACTAGATAGTTTAGACCACACGGTATAATTCCCTCTTTTCTTGTGTAGTTGGAGGGTAAAAATGTGTGTGTCGAGGTTGAAGTAGACGATGCGCCTCTAGACTACAAGATTTTGTTAGGACAGAGTTGGATTTACGCAATGCATGCAGTTGTAGCCACCATTTTTCGGGTCTTGTGCTTTCTGCATGAAAGACATATTATAACCGTGAACCAGTTGTCCTTCTCCCATATCGACCCTTCATCGGGGAATCCACAGTCCTAATGATAGATAACCCGTAGCTGTGCACTATCAAATTAGGTGTTGGATTTTTTATGTCATTGATGGGAACTTTTTATTATCCGCCGCCCTCCAATTATGTAAAGTTTATTTTGGTCATCCTCAACTAGCTGAAGGATGCAATTTTTTAAGTGTCGTCTTTTAAAATGAAATAATTTCATGACCTATGGACTTTATGTTCCCCATCGACTTCGATGGAAGGGATAGGGCACCTTGCCATGGCCATGCCCTTATCCGCTGCTGAGATTGCATACAATGTTCTCTAGCAAGCCTCTACTAACCCCAATCCGTCTCCCCCACAGGAGCTAGATCCAGTTCTCGAGCCTATTTGGGCTTAAGACTCTCTCACCACTCAAGACTCTTTGGAACTCATCTTTCCCTCTAACGACGTGATTCTGGAGGCAATGATAGGTCTAGATAGACCTTGGGATGATATACACCATAGATATTATTTTCTTCCTGAGCTCAGGAGAATAGAGGCAAGAGAGTTTGTTACAACCATGAATGGAGATATCTCTTGTCCAATTAAACCTCTGGATACACACATATTATATGTCAAGGGAAGCATGGAAAGTATTTTTGCAATAATTCCTATCGATATCACCAAAACCCCTGGCATCATGGAAAATGTCTTTGTCAGACCGGATTGCTCCCCCGGAGAGATTCAAATCTACACCGAGTTGTTTAAAGAGTTTAGCGACGTATTTTCATATTTTCATGAGGATATGTTAGGAATCGACCCACAAATTGTTGAACACGAAATCATAACTTATCTTGATGTCAAACCGGTCTAACAGAAACTCTGCCTGGTAAATCCTCAAAAAGCAACGAGGATAAAGGATGAAGTATATAAAATTCTCAAAGTTGGTTTTGTCTACCCTGTACAATTGATGGAATGGGTATCAAACCTAGTTCCTATCAACAAGAAGCAGGGCACAATTCATGTTTGTATGGATTTCCATGATTTGAACAAATCTTGCCTGAAAGACAATTTTCCAACCCCATTTATTGACCAGATCATCGATGAATGTGTGGGTTGAGAGGTATTTTATTTCATGGATGGTTTTTCGGGGTATAATAAAATTCAAATCAAACTTCAGGACCAACATAAAACAACTTTTATTTGTCATTAGGGTACTTTTGCATATCAAAAAATACCTTTTGGCCTAAAGAATGTTTTAGCTACTTTTTAGCGGGCCATATCGTTTGTTTTTCATGACATCAAACACATAGTCAAGGTGTACCTAGATGATCTCACATAACGTTATCACAAGATATCTGATCATCCCGCCCATTTACGACTAATATTTGAGAGGCATCGCTACTATCAGATTCCCTTGAATCCAAACAATTGCAGTTTTTGTGTGACAATGGGTCATTTATTAGGTTTCATCGTGTCGACAAAAGGGATCATGGTCGATCCTATTAAGGTTGAGGAAATAGTTCAATTAATTCCCCCGCGCACAATTCCCCAACTTCAGAGTTTATAGGGGAAAGAAAATTTTCTTCGGCGTTTTGTCGTTAATTATGCCGAGATTACAAAAGGGTTCATGTGTCTTTTAAGAAAGTGAGTCCCATTATGTTGGGATGAAGCATCTCAATGCTCTTTTCATGTGTTGAAACGTGCTTTGACGTCTTCCCCTCTGCTCAAACCTCCTGATTACGACACATATTTCTTGTTATACGTGGATGTTGTGGAGTCCACAATCGGAATGGTCTTGGTACAAGAGGATGATGTCCTCAACAAGCACATTATATATTATCTTAGCCGAGGCCTAGTGGGACCAGAAATCAACTATTCACATGTTGAGAAACTCTCTTTGGAAGTTGTTCACGTTGTCTAATGATTTCGTCACTATATATTACTATGAAAGACCATCATCGTTTCCATCATCAATACCTTTCAATATGCGTTAACACGATGTGTCATCAGCGGAAAAATCAGTCGATGGATAGTTATCCTCCAAGAGTTTGACTTGGATTTTGTTTCGGTGAAATCTAAAAATTCCTTAGTCTTTATTGAGTTATTCTCAAAACGTTTGGTCGAAAGTAGTGATATTTCACCCAAAGAGTCACCAATTAATGGAGATATTTTTCTTATTGCATCTTTGGACCCCTGGTATGGAGATATACTTGTGTATATCGAGACATTGAAGTTCCCTTCTCCTACTTCTTAATATCAACATCGACAAATATGAAACCAAAAGTGGAACTACCTCATCCCCGATGACACTTTGTATCGTCGAGGCGTGGATTGCATTCTTCGATGATGTCTTACTCATGAAGAAGCAGAGATTGTTTTGAATGAATTTCACCGGAGCATCTGGCAGTCATATTTCTGGATTGGAAACAACCCAAAATATTCTTCACATAGGATACTTCTGGCCCTCATTAATCAAAGTGATCTAGATGGACATCAGTGGCCACCCACCTATTCCAACTTGCTCCTCATGTTCATTTTTTATTCGTCACATCTTTCTGTACTACTTTATAATTGTGAGTTCTACACTTCTAGCATTATATGAAGCCTCACACATTCTCTAAGTGGATATGGGTGGTCTCTCACCTAATCCAACTTTCTTATTTTGTATGTTTTCATGTCATCACATCTTGTTGTACTTCCAGGGCTATTTTGGGGCCCTAAATGTTGTTTTTTTACTTGCCACATTAAAACTATATATGGAGTTAGATTCTAATAGTGGATTTTGTATTTCTCTAAAATACCTTTCCAACAAACTATCACACGCCTAAAACAGAGGTTGTATGCAAAAGTTATGACCCTAGGAAGTTGAGGTACGAAATTACACCAACTTACCCATAGGGCCCACGTGACTTTTGGCGTTTCACCTTCTAGGGTTAGGTTTTTGGATGTCTAGGGTTTTGGAATTCAAGAGTAATATTAAAATGTCCTTTGGATCCTCATTCTAATCTATTATGCTCAAACGGATGCACGTAACAGCCACATCTCTTCTCAGAGATAGCTACCACCATTCGAGCAAGTTTCATTTCTGCAGTTTTATAGTTTCATCCTATTTCATTATTTAATAAAATATATCGTTCACTAGATATTTGTGTTACTATTCCTATATTTGTGTTTATAATAGTCATTATATTAATCAGTTTGATCCACTCCTAAATCTGGATCAGTCATATCAAAGTGGTCTTCTCTTCATTTTTTTTTTCTTCGTGCATGTCCCCAACAAGGTTTTGGTACAAGAAGTTGGGACTCGAACCAATCAATCCATTACCATATCGCCCACGTTGAGCCCAAAAACAACCCATGGGAGACAAAAATAAATATGATGGAGCAAGAGATCCTATTAAAATGTTTCTCGAGAAATCCCTTGCGCGAAAAAGGAAGGAAATGATGGACAACTTCGTGCAGATCCTTCAAAGGTTGCCCACAAGAGAAGCATCTTCATCAAGCGGCCATGAAACCCCCTTCAAGGTACAAGCATATTTTGATATTCCATTATTTTAAGGACCGATAGATGTGGATGTTGTAGATAAATCGTTGAATATGCTTGAAGGATATTTTTCAGTCCACAATTTTTCCGATAGGGAAAAGATCACTTTTGTACTCCTCAAGGTCATTCCCCATGTTAAAGACTAGTGGGATAACTACTTTGAGAAAAGGGTCATGGTGGCCCCTACATGGGATTCCTTCTAGGATTCCATTAAATAATAGTACTACCCTATTGGAAGCTATGAGGACCAGTACACCAGATGGACCACCCTACATCAGGAAAGGGACTAGACAGTACCTGACTTCACCAATATTTTTCATACCCTACACACCAAATTGGGTATCAAATATTATGAGCATCATCTGGTGTTCAAATACCATGGTTGTTTTCATAGTGATACTCAAACATAAATGGAGTTTCTAGACATCTCCTCATTGGGTGAAACTTATAGATATGTTGTCAAGATCGAGCAAAAATTTAAGAAGAAACGATGAGAGTTTGGATCTACAAATCCCTCATATTTGAAGCAGGGAAAAGGCAACCCCAAACCTTATAGAAAGGGACCAAGTCAAGATGGCCACCCTCAGGACAATATGTACAAACCACAAAACAAGAAGAGCAATGAGAAGATGAAGAAGGACATGGGAAAATGGTGTGAGTACCATAAAATTCCATGGCACAACATTGACGAATATTGCTCCAAGAAGTCCCTCATGGCTGAGCTAAAGGATTTTGAGTCATAGGTCAATTTTGATTCTGAGTCAAATCCTGAAGGAGGGAAGCATATTATTGATGTTGAACCCAGTGCCACGGTCTCTACCACCAAAGTCCGGCAAAGCAAACTAGAAGAACCAGAGGAAGGGGAACGCCTCTTTCACTCACAGATGTGGGTCAAGGGGGCTCTAATTCATTTCATTGTCGACAATGATAGTCAGAAGAACCTAATTTCAGCATAGGTCATTAAGAGGATGTACCTACCAATGACACGGCACCCGCATCCCTACACCATTAGCTGGATTCGCCAAGGAAGAGATCCATGTGTCAGCCAACAGTGTCATCTGCCCTATGGAATCAATCCTTTCAAGGATGAGGTATTGTGTGATATTTCTCCCCTTGATGTTTGTGATGTTCTTTTAGGAAAACCATATTTGTGGAAGCGTCATGTTGTGTATGAGTCTAGAACTAGCAGTGTTATTATTACTTTGGGTAGACAATTGTATAGGATCCAAGAGGTGGAACCACCTACTGTTATTTCATTAATCTATGCTAAGAAATGTAGTAAGGTCATTTCATAGACTGGAAAGTTCATCTTCTTTGTGATCCATTCTCATAGTAATAAAAAGTTTGTCACCACATCCATGGCCTCTACACAAGGCCTCTCTTCACAGCAAAATAAAGTGGAAAAGATCGTGGAAAAATACAGAGATATCCTCTCCTCACCTACATGGGTACTGACACACTACCAAGTCAATCCTCCAATTGATCTGACCCCCATAACACCTCTACCTAATGGACCAGTATAATAGGCGCTTGTTGATGGAGATTGGAAAAATCAAGTGCCATATCCAAGAGCTTCCTTAGAAGGGGCACATCATACCCATATCCTCCCCTTGTAGAAGCCTAATTGTACTGGTACAAAAGAAGGACAGGACTTGGTGACTTTGCATTGATTATAGAGCCTCAAACAAAATCACAGCCAGGAACCGCTATGCCATCCCCAGGATTGATGACCTTCTTGACCAACTCAAGGGGGAAAATTTCTTTGAAAATTTTGACCTGAAGTTTGGCTATCACCAGGTTCCCATCAAACCAACTGATGTATGGAAGACAAACTTCAAGTCTAAAGAAGGTCTCTATGAATGGCTAGTTGTGCCCTTTGGCTTAAAAAATGCACCAGCCACTTTCATGAGGTTGATGGATGATGTATTGAGACCCTTCACCCACTCCTTTGGGGTTTTATATTTGGATGGCATCCTCATATTCAAAAAAATGTGGGAGGAGCACATGCGACATATTCAACAGGTTTTGAGCACTCTGCGACAACACAAGCTTTATGCCAACTTGGAAAAATGCTCTTTCGGCATGAACAGGGTCCAGTACCTGGGCTAAATTATTGATGAGCATGGAGTACATGTGGATCTGGCTAATATCCAAGTCATATGTGACTGGCCATCCTTGACCACACTGACTGAGCTTTGGAGCTTTTTGGGACTATTCAATTTCTACCGACGATTCGTGTTGGGATTATCCCATATTTCCTGGGCCCTCAGCCACTTGACCAAGGGTAGTAGTAGGGCCAAGTTCGTGTAAGGGAAGGAGAAACAATGAGNACTTGATCTGCAACGACCATTCAAGATTGAGAATGATGCATATGCCTATGTTGTGGGCATAGTCCTCACTCAACATGGGCATCATGTGGCATAACATAGTGAGACACTCTCCGATACTATCCAAAAATACCCCACCTATGACAAGGAAATGTATTCCATTTTCCAATCCTACCATCATTGGAAACATTACATTTTGGGGAAAGATAAGATCATACACACTGATCACAAGCCTCTCTAGTTCATACAGACACATGGGGAATTGCAGAACGATCGTTTTTCTTCAACTCCATACCCTTGTATCGACATCAATATGTCTTTCCTTGGATTTTCCCTACCCTTTTCCCACCTTTTAGGTCAGTTTTACTATTTTTTTATGATCTATTACCTTTCTCCTATCTTCACTAGCAATTTCACCAACGTTTGTGAATTCTAGGCGAGTTTTTTTGAATTATTTGACTTTTTTTTTTTAATTTATGGGTAGATAAACACTCTCTTGGAGTGCATATTGTTGTGCCTCTTTTGTCACCTTAGTGAGAAAAATAGAGGTGCTTGCAAGATTAGTTGGGTTTGCTAAGCAGGACAACTATAAGGAAAAGGGTTAGAGAAAGAAATATAAAAGAACAACTAAGAAATAAAACAACAACTAAACTAATGAACATAGGGGCATAAGGACAAAAGAAACAATAAGAGCCATGTCACCAATGGTAAGGTTGATATTAGTGAAAGAAAACACCAAGAAGAAAGAGGACCATGAGTCCCTTCTTCCTCCAATGGAGGGCTCTTGGACCCCCACAAATAAGCTCTTCTTACAACTTTGAAAATGAAAATGGTGAAAGAATTATTTGCTAATCCACTCAAGGGGTGAGATGGATTTCCCAATGCAATGATGCTAGTATACTCTTGATGAGAATAGAGAATTCCTCAAGAGAATAGTGGCAGCATAACTTTGCTAATGAAATTCCTTGAAAAATGAAGTGCATCCATGGCCTTTTTATAGCACCTCTTTGAGGTATTGTGCAACCAACTTGTAGTGTGTAAAGAGGCTAATTAGGGCATTTCTAGGTCTTTGACCAGCCACCAAGTCGGATCCAGTCCAGATTTGAGTGTCAAATCAACTTGGAAGCTGAACCAGAAGTGGGGGGGAGGCTGACCACTCTCATAAATGCGTTGTTCTCACATGTGCGTGGCTTTTTGCGACCACAGTTGTGCATCGGGCCCATGTGCACTTTTCTTGCGTTTCTATTTTGCGCATGTGCACGCATGACTTGTGTCGTCATAGTGCACTTTAATTTTATCATTAGTTGCATAGTTTTTTACCCTTTGGAAATGCTTTTGTGGTAATATTGGTCCATGGGTGACCTCATAACTATTTGGCAATGATGAATTCTTGTAACCATTTGCAGACGAATTTTCAGTGATAACAGATGCCCCCTGATGGATGAGGTTAGGAGCATACGTATAGCCAAAATCCATCAATGTTTATTCTACTAAGAGTGTCGTTGTAAGAGAGAGAGATAGTGGGATTGTCAAGAGCTACCCATTGGAAGGAGAAGGGGACCTGTGGAACCCAACCTTCCATAAGGTGTGTAAAAATAAACTCTGTACAAACGAGGCAGGCATGCCCCATGCTCGTGTTCATGTAACTCAAAAAAGGAATGATGTGTTGACGTAGACAACTGCAGTGCCCTTGGGGGTGGTCGTGATAAAGACAGAAGACAATTCTATGGAGGAACATACTTTGAGCAGTAGGTAGTGAAATCTGTAAGAAATATCATGGATTTGGTAGGAATTGATAGCCCTGCCAAGTTCAGAGGTATTCGGCAAATATAAGAAATAACTACAATAGTCACAAAGTAAGACCCACCGTAACATGAGAAATGTTGAAGTCGAATGTTACGGGGGTCAATGACAACAGGGAGAAATTGTGGTTCTCCCTGTGTCGTCTGAGATCTCTCATTGGATAGGTAATGAGAATCAAGATATTGTCTCCCTTCTGGAAAACTGCACCGATGTCGACAAAAGGGGGACACGACTCCCAAAAGTAAAGGGCTTCATGAAATCTACTAGTTGAGGTTAGGAACTGGAGGAGGTACATGGTCGAAGTCAAGATGTATGGAGACTCAAGAATTCCCTTGGTTGGGGGTATATGCGAAGTATAAGTGGCCGCAACCATGCAATTAAGTCGAGTGTCAGGGGGACAACAAGACGTGGGATAAGTTGTGCCAGAGGTAGGACAAAGTGAACAAACTTAGAGGGTAGAGGTAAGTGACCTATGGGATACTCAGAGGATATGGATGATATCAACAAGGGTAGATGATAAGGAGTGCCCCAACCAAGGGCGACATGGGTTGTGTTTTCCAAAAAAGGGAAGAATGTCGCCAAAGGGGACAACAAAAAGGTATGGAAATGATGGAAATAAAGTCGTTTGTACAATAAATAAAGAATAATTTGGGTTGTGTACAAATACAGAAAATGGGTGCCCCAATGGAAGATGGTTGGGCCGGTGAGGGCACCATTTTCTTGGAGAACTGGTGGAGGGTGGGGGCCCCATGGGTGGGTTTCTGTATGAGGTAGGTGAAATGAAGGGAAATTTGCAGAGGGGCAAACTAATTGTAGATGAAATGGAGGGTGCATGATACTACAGATGGGCAGTCAAAATAGAACCTGGGAGTCCATTGGAAAAGCTAGGAAAATGAGGAGAAGGAGTATGTGGCTGATTCGTGACATGATGTAAGACTATCAGGACTCCCATCCCTAAAGGGTCGAAAAACAACATGAGTATCAAAGTGAAAAAGGGTGCTCTGAATGGGACAACTCATGTGGTTAAGAGTGCTACCGGGTGACAGTATCGAAGATGCAATGGAGGTGTCGGTACTGCAGAGTCGAAGATGGGGATGCTAGAGGCAAATGTTAGAGGGTGTGACTAGAGATGCAATTGAGATTCAGAGGGAATGATTACATGCCAGTGTTGATGATATACCTGAAGGGGTTGCATTGATGTATGATGACCAAGTACCTGCACACATGAAAGCTAAATACCCAATGTGAACAATATCTGAAGAGAATCGAACATACAATCATGTATTTGATAATTTTGAACATGAGCATGTGTACCTGAGTGTGTCATGGGCAGATGCTCAGCCGCGGAAAAGGGAAAATGATAACTGATGGAAATGTCTATGTAAGAGGCCAAAGGTGGTTCAGAAAATGGAGCGTATGGGATCCTGTACCAAGAAAATGAAAGTGGAAAAAGGACTTAGATATGGACAGTGGGTCCATAATGCCATCCCAGTTTTACTGACACTATGGATGATCGGGTGATAATTTGGTGGGATTTGGGGGTAAATCCTTGGATAAGTCATCCAAGAACCACGAAGGAATAGGGATTATCTCGGGTTCAGGAGAAATGATATGAAGAATCTCTAGTGACGAGGTAAGGTCAACCATCGATTCTATAGGGGGCGTCGAGGTTTGAATCAGGGTCAATTGGCGTTGCTTGTATTCAATGATCATAGGACATTGGTATGTAAAATGATCTAAGGATTCACATAGAGAGCAAGGGAATCTTATACGTTCATTGACTAAAGTTGTGACATAATGGATGTCAGTGATTTTGGGGAGGGATGATGTAGCTGGGTGGGGTTTGTTCTGGAAGCTTTGGCATACTACGGCTAATGTCTGCCGAAAGTGTGGTAGTGCTAGGCAATGGTGGATATAATGGCCATATTATGAACATATAGCACAAGCAAATTTGGTTCGTAGACCTTTACTACTTGAGTGATGGGTGGTAGCGGCAGTACTTGCTACAGTGGCGAGTGTTGATTGGGTTTGATTGAGAGGAATCAAATTTTGTAACTCTAGTAGAGATGGGCAGTTGTTGGTTTGGTGTCCATATTTCTCACATAGTGCGCAAGGAAGTTGGACACGCGGGTGAAGTGGAGTTGTGGGATCTTTCTTCCTTCACCTGCCCCCATCTGTGGCAGGGGGTGTTGTGAGTGGGGTTGTAGAGGGTATGGTGGGAGTGAGTATGGGAATCATCATTGGGATTCCTTCCATTTGGGGAGGAAGGGATGGTCGGGGGACCATCTCTAGTGGATGTAAATACCAAACTGGAATTTCTAACACCATATTAGGGAAGGTAAGCGTTACGGCTACTTGGAAATATTGTACGCTTGGTGGAGGGTAAAAGAAGGGGATTTGAATTATGGCTTGGGGAATTGTCTCCCAAACTGGGATATGGCCTTGGGGAGAGGTGAAATTGTGGACTGGTGGGGTCGACGAGTTCACAGGAGGCTCGTGAGGGGGGAGCTCTGCGATTGGTGGGACATCATATATGATAGAAGCCTCCCAAGGAGGAAGGGTATCCTCTATGTTAGTTCCGTTGGATGACACAATGCATACTTGATTGGAAGGATGAAGGAGTGGAGGTGCACCATGGTAAGTGCCTAACAATGATGGGTCTTTGAAAATATCAAGACCCATTTCGATGAGTGGGTATGCATCATGACTCATGAGGATGAGAGGGAGAATGTTATCGATGTTGGCAGAAGGGTTAGGCTTGTAATGTGAGACTTGATCAATGGTAGTGAGATTCCCATTATGGGGGAACATCATTGTTTGAAAGATGAAAGAGGAAACTACCTTCATAGCGTACATGTAGCTACGACCAAACAGGATATTATATTCAAGTGGGGTGTCGATAACTTCAATGTCAATAAGAATGGTCTTTCCTCTGAGTTCTACAGGGACATTTTGGAAGAGTCCTTTGGGAGAGGATGGTCATCTGTCCTAAGCTCTTATGGTAATGGCAGATGGTATGAGTTTGGGGGAACCAAGTTTCTGCCATACAATTTTGGACATAATGCATGTGGATGCACCTTCATCGATGATGCACCGATGAACTGTAATGTTTTGAATTTTCACTGGTATTTGAAAAGAGATTAGAGTGGGGAATCGAGGTTCTCCACTGTCAAGATAAATTTTGATAAGGCGAGTATCTATAGGGTCGAATTCCCCCAAGGCAAAAAGTAATGATTTCCACTGAGTGGGACAAGTTTGAAGGACCTCTAAGACTGACATGGTAGCTGGGGATTGTGCTAAGTCATCAACCAAACTGTAATTATGGGCTTCCCTAGCCTATGGGTTATGGACATTCCTGTGCAATGGGATGTGAGGGATGCGAAGAGGTGGTTCTGCGTTAGGGTGAGGGATCACCAACGGGGGTCCCGTTGGTGTGAGGATTGTTTCTGGGTGAATGGGAGGAGACTCAGTAGGTGCATGGTATTAATGATTACGTGTTTGCAGAAGGATTTCTTCCTCAATGGTGAGGAGGATCGTACGATCTGCTGGATTGTTTGGATTGAGGTACTATCCCAACTGTGCTGGGGTAGGTAGTATCTCTTATTGAGTGTTCATCATGCCTTGGTGTGGAATGGGATTCTGTAGCACGGCTGGGGGGGTTTGTTGCATGTATTGTTGTGGAGCCTGCTGAGGGGCAGGTGATGATGGAAGATGTGGTAGACTACCTAAGTCTTTCATCCATTTAAAATCAGTGATTTGGGGGCAATGATGAGTATATTGACCGAACTCACTGCAAAGGGCACAAGGGAAGTTGGTTTTGATAGTATTGTTATTTCTCCCTTGACGCCTATTGTTAGTGCCCCCCTGGGGGTTCTGATTCCCTTGGTTCTAGTTTCCCCCAGTAGGTTGGTGTTGTTGAGGCTAATTCCCACCTTGGCCTGGGTTGTTATTGTTCTTGTTTCTTCCTTTCTTTTTGGCATTATTCAATGGATGGGTCAAATTTTCCGTATTTAGTTGTTCGAAATTTTGATATTGTTGAACGGGAGAGGGTTGAACAAAATTCACCCGAGCGTGAGGGTGTGGGGGGACCATAGGTTGTGGTGGACCAGAAAATGGGAAGTATGGATTCTCTGGGATTTGTGATTCATAAGGTACATAGGAACGCATGGCACTTTCGCTAGTACTTAAAGTATAAGTTGAGGTAGAGGGGGTACCAGAACTTGTCTAGATAGGTGGGTGTATTGGGGGTGCTGGCGGTGGCCCACTAATGGGAAGAGGAATAGCAACAGGGTATGGTTGTTGATAAGGGGGTGGGGGGTAATAAGAGGTTCCCTTATACGCCGATGGATATTGAGGTGTGCCATACATTGGTGGTGGTTGGGGTTGAGGACTATGGTGTGTGGTATTACCAATCAATCTGTCTGCTGAGTGAGACATCCCGAGTTTGTCTTGGCCAAATGGCACAGGTCTTGGGAGATCAGGAAGTACAATGTACAAGTACCCTAATTGTGAATAGATGAGGCCGTATTGTTGAGACTTACTGATGGCTTCTTCTTCTAATTGAGGGAAGGTGGAAGCTACATCCATACCAAGGAGAGAGACAAGTGATCTAAGAAACCATTCAAGACACTGTTGTTTGGTGGTTTCTGCTTTGCACAAACTACGTCGTCTATGCCATTCATGAATGTGATCAGCGATATGTGTGGTTGAATTTTGTTTGAAATTAGAGAGTAGTTCTAGACCATTTTCATGGCAGATTGGTAATTGGAAGAAGGTCAAAAATGCTTTGTCCAAGGACTCGAAAGTCGCATGGGACCCCGATTTTTCATCTACATACCATTTGGCCGATGGGTTAGTGAGTGTGCGTTGAAATAATCGTAGTCTGATGGAATCATCCATGATGCTGTTGGAAGAGCACCATAGGTGGAAAGTCATGACATGATTGGCAAGGTCATCACCTGCCTTTCCTTCAAACTTGGGGATGTCTGAAGGTAATTTGGTGGGCATTACATGCCATGTGGGATCATGCAATATAGGATCATTGGTGAGTTTTCTTAGATCTAGTATGTTAAGAGAGGCCAAATATGGCATCTACAATGGGGAGGGGGAGGAGTTTCTCCATCCATGGTGTGAGTTTGTTGTGAACCTGACCCTTGAGGGGGACTAGGTGGGTTGGTACTTCCCCCTTAAGAGGAAGTTGTCCCCCCGTTTCTGTGTAAAGGAGAGCGAGTGGACGGAAGGACTTGGGAAGTGGACCCAAGTAATGTGGAAACAAGCAAAGTTGATCCTAGAACAGTGGCACTCACAGGAGTGTGTGAAGGTGGTGTCGATGAGTTGGCGAGACTAGGAACTCCCCCTAAAATAAGAGGGAGGTTTAGTAAGCGTCTGGAATAATGGGGGTTCTGTGGGTACCCTATGATGTTCGAATAGTTGAGTGAATGTGTGCGAATGGTGGTGAGATTAATAAATAAGTAAGAGCCTTTGTTGAAAATTTTGAACTTTACATAATATATATATCTAGATCAAAATGTAATCATAAGTTCATCATACATAAAGTGTTTTGAAAAAGAATCATATATGTGGATAAGTGGGTTTTGTCCACGCAGGGAATCAAAGAAAACAAATGCTCGTGTCCTAAAATATGTAACGCCCTTCTTATCAAATAGCACTGGACCTTCCAGTAGTACTCAACAATGGGGTCTGAAGTCACCGGAAGAGAAACTAGTGAAAGATGAAATAATCGGTTATAATGAGGGGTAAAGGGGGCATATCCCAAAAGAGCTGGTGATATTTCCCAATAGCCCCACAAAATCCGATCAAGGTGCAATTGCAGCCCACAATTGCCACCTGGGTAGATGTCCTAAAATTTGGTCACTTGGTACCTCGATCAAAGTGTGGCATTTAGATTTTCGGCCTAAGAAATGGGTCACGGGCTGGATCCCATCCAAGAGGTGGGTGCCTCAAGGGGGGACACACAGAACAACCAGACCTCAGCCTTCAACCCTTCACGGGTATCTCCCTGCCTTATGGTGTTAGGAACACTTGACTTGGAGGATTTTCAGTTC
>JASDQU010279323.1:0-14782 GCA_032191745.1 Picea mariana
TTTCCGACCTAATTCTTCGTTGACATCACTTAACCTAGGCGCCTTTCCTCCTAAAGTGATTTATTTGTCAATTAAGTCCCCCCTTAACACCTTTTCATTCTAATTCTCCGTTGACTTAGGCTTAAGTGACTTTTCCTAAGTATTTTGGCTTAATTCATCGTTTAGCCGTTAATTCCTGCTTATTTCTCCATCTTGTTCCCTGTTTGTGCCTGACTATAGTCTACGGGAACATATAGACTACTAAGTCACTCCCTGCTGGCCTACTCTTGGGGACGGGACATCACAACAGGTGGCAAGAATTCATTTTGTCTCAGCAAATTGGATGGTGAGAAGTTGGCCCTTCCAGTCAATGGCCAACTTCTCAAGCTTTTCTTCAGCGAGAACATCTGATGTCCATGGAGGCATCTTTTGTATTATACTCTCGAACCCTTATCCTTTGTACATTATGCTTTGTATTTCTGTACATTATTTACTACTTTCTGTACTATATTCACATGTATATTAAATGCTTTGTTGTATTATATGTACTTGTATATTATCATTACAAATTGTGTTTATTGTTGGTTTTATATGGATATGATTGTTGACGAGGCGTCCATGATGTAGGTAGCGTAATTCTGGATTCTTGCATGGTCTCCTACAGATGTAAAGATCAACCACACGTCCCGATATGGAGCCAATGTTATCCACCAGTTTGCACAAGTTGGATTTCCTGATGAGCTGCCAAAGATTGAGGAGTCAGTGCTCATATGACAGAGTTCAAAGTTCAACCGGTCTTTCAAAAGACCACCTTTTTCCACATTTCCACCATTGTAATAAATGACCTAAGTATGATATATTGTAAAAGGTTATTGGCCACCTAAGACCTAGGTACGAGCATGTACTCTAGAGTGTTTTTTTTCACTTGTTAATTATTTTTTGCCTGCCTTTGTGGGCAATTAATAATTTCTAAGTTTTTTCACTCAAGAGACTGACTCCAAAGTTGGAGTAAGTACTGGTGACGAGGCCTTGGCATGGTATAACCAATGCCTAGTGTCTAAATGTATATGAGCTCATACTAGGTCATCTTAATTGAGTCATATGAAAATTGCGGCTAGGTTTTATAGGTTTGTTTTAATGTTTTAGTGAAAAGTAAAATTCCCGCAAAAAAGGAATTTTTTAGTTGTAAAGCAATAAGTTGTAAAACTATGGCATCAAACATCATCAAATGTCATATTTATAATCGTTTTTCAGTCCAGAGTATCATGTAAACCCCTATTTCCCTTCTTTCGAAACAAAAAAGTGATTATTTTCACTAAAAAATGAAATTTACTCGAAAAATACGGAAACATGGGTGATTTAATTAAATCTCTATTTTTTAGGGACACTGGGGAACATGTCAGAAACATGTTTTTCTTGTGTCCCTAGTTGACTGAAGACCAAGGCGAGTTTAGCAAATATCAGGGCGACTTCACTGGAGTAGAAAGGAAAGAAGGAGATCCCAAGATAGGGACTCGACCCCACTAGCTTAGTTGGCGCATTCTAAAGGGATGGCACACATCCCAAAGCTCTCACGCACCCTCACACTCCCACTTCCACTCCTCACCAGTCCACTCCACCTCACTCAACCTCACTTCACTCACCCTTCCACCTAACTTCACTCCACACACCTCCACATACCTCCCCTCAACTCTTGTGCATCTCCCCTTAACCCCACGCATCTCCTCTTAGACTCACGCATCCCTCCATTGGAGTTGTCACCATCTTTGCTATATAACCAAGGTCGACCCCTCCCATTTGTGAGTTAGAATTTGTGGGAAGACGTATACACATTGTATCATTTTCTTATTTGAATAAGGAATAAGGGCTTTGGAGTTCTACACAGTGTTTTGTGCAAATGTGTGGAGGATCTTCTCCTTTGGTGATGTGTTGAGTATGGTAAACTTATCTTTCTTGCAATTATTATTTGTTCATTAATAAGATATTAATAAACTTGCTTGTGTTACTAAATCTTGTTATAGCACATTGCAATCTATGATTTCATGCTATTATCGGTTTAATCTCATGTTTTCAAGATTTTATGTGTAGGGTATTTTAACAGTTTCTTTGCAAGATTGTCTTAAGTTTGCAGGATCTCTTGTTTGGAGGAGTGGAAGGTTCTAGCTTGAGCTTCCAACATCTTCAAATTCATCCAACCGGAAGGATTCCCCTCTTCAATACATCAAAGGGACTCCATTGCCCAAGTTCTTTGCTTCAAGTTTTCTCTTCCCCCTTCTTACTCAAATTTCTATACAAAAAAAGTTTTGGTTTCTTTGGTTTTATGTTGCATGCAAGAACTTAGCTAATCTTAGAAAAGATAAATCTGCTCTAATTCATTTGCATGCATCTTTAAAAGTTAGATCTAAAGCTTGTATAAAGAATCTAATCATTTTTCTAGATCTAGCCTAAGTTTGTCTTAAGTTGGCCTTTGATTTCCTAGTATTTTGGAGGCTAGTGATAGGCAAATCTTTACATGCTTCTAAAGTTATAAATTTGCAAATATAAAGTTGCTTTGTTTGCTGATTTTTATCAGCCTAAAAGACCCTAGGGAGGTTAGCTATCTAGCTCTCACCCCTTAGTTACTTTCCCTCGCTTTAGCCTAGTTTAACTTAGTCGTTTTTTTTTTTAAATTGAGTTGACCAAAGACACTTCTAAAGTGYTTTTGGCCATATTTTGGATTTAATTGCTTGCTGATTTCTTGCAGAAATAACAGACACGAGGGGAGATTCCGTCAATTTTGGTGAAATCGAGGCTTGCGAGGGTTTCCCACTTCATCAAAGAAGATTTTTCTTCTCTAATTTTCTTGTAATTTTTAAGATGCAAAACTTATAAAGATCAAGTTTTAAGTTGGCCTTTGATTTCCTAGTATTTTGGAGGCTAGTGATAGGCAAATCTTTACATGCTTCTAAAGTTATAAATTTGCAAATATAAAGTTGCTTTGTTTGCTGATTTTTATCAGCCTAAAAGACCCTAGGGAGGTTAGCTATCTAGCTCTCACCCCTTAGTTACTTTCCCTCGCTTTAGCCTAGTTTAACTTAGTCGTTTTTTTTTTTAAATTGAGTTGACCAAAGACACTTCTAAAGTGTTTTTGGCCATATTTTGGATTTAATTGCTTGCTGATTTCTTGCAGAAATAACGGACACGAGGGGAGATTCCGTCAATTTTGGTGAAATCGAGGCTTGCGAGGGTTTCCCACTTCATCAAAGAAGATTTTTCTTCTCTAATTTTCTTGTAATTTTTAAGATGCAAAACTTATAAAGATCAAGTTTTCTAGAAAGGAGAAGCTCAAAGAGAACTTAGTTCTCACTGTAATAGGTTTAATAAAAGCGGGTCGTTTTGTGCCCAGTTTCTCCATCCCCATTAGGGGGATTTGTGTGTCATGGTTTGGCTTTATTTTCTTTTTGTGCAAGTTTAATCTTTTGATCTTAATCACACATGCAATCTTAAGCAAATCCAACACACATAACACTCATATTTCACATGCATGTTTAAAATTTACTTTCAATCTTTATGCATGTTCAGTTTAAATGTTTGTTTCCCACTCTCAGCAATAAATTTTGGAAGTTCTAATTTTTCTTAGTTTCTTGCAAAGCTCTTTCAAGTTTCAAGCATCTCACAAGGTTTCTTTTTCAGTTACAAGCAGTGTATAAAGTTTATCTCTTTCAATCTTGCAAAGTCAATAAACCTTGTTTGTAGTTTAATTAGGGAAATCTCAGAAGTGGTTAGCTCAATGCGTGTGAAAACGCCTAAGGGTAATCTGTGAAGTAAGGCGGGCCCTCTCGGGACTTGGTTTCCCACCCGTTTTGGACATCCGGTGCCCTTAGTGAACTTATTGGTGAGACCTCTTGGGTTTCGGTAAGTTCTCTGTAAATTTCCAAACAAAGAGCTAGCCTCTAAAGAGGCCACATATTCTCTCATTAACTTAACTTTAATTTACCTTAATAAAACACACGATCAACAATTGTCCACGACTCCTTTTAAGGCAGTGGTACAACTGGTTTATCTTTATGTATGTGAGCAATCTTCTACATTCATGCAATTGTCTAACTAATATTTTTAATCTTGCAGATCTAGTATCCTACTTGATATATGCATGCTTATGGACAAATGGTTTATGTTATTATCTCAATGATGATGAATGTTAAGTGTTGAATGCAATTGTTTTATTAAGCAATAAACTCCTAGAAGTAGTTATTTTGTTTTTCTTAGTTTAAAAGAGCCTTAGATTATTTTTATAGGGACTACCCCCTTTGGCTTTGCTAGGAGTTGGCCTAGACAGAGGAGTTGAGGATCAGGTGACAGCACCTTGACTCGAAACTTGCCCCCAAGGACAAACCAAGTGGATTGAAGGTTTCTTCCACGTTACACCAGGTGTGTATAAGGCGGCAACAAGCCCCATTCTACTAGCTGCCCAAGTTTGCAGGTTTACTAAAATATTAGAGCAGCTACAAGCAGAATTTCGAAGGTGGAATTGGAGAAATTATCTCTTAAAAATTTGCTAAATGAAAACCAAGTGCAGGATACCCTTCAACCACCAAACAACGCTCTACACGAAGAAATTCTCTATCTCCAAAACAAAAACAAGAAATTAAACCCAACAAACCACTTTTAAATAGGAAACAAAGATGCATATTAATTCTTGGGCACAGGAAGTTAGGGGTAAGGCCAAGACCCCCCCCCCCCAAACTCTTGCTGCAATCGAAGAAGTTGTAAAGAACAATCTAATGGAAGAGTGCACTAGGAGAGATTGGGAACTAAACTTAAAGGTCAAGGGGCTTCCCTCACCCTCTCCATCCCCGAATCCCATGCAATTTGGTGCCATGTTCCTCGAAGATAACCTTGAGCTTTCTAAACTTACTCTTGAGAGACCTTGGTTTGAATCTAATTCTACACTTTTCATCTGGCTCATGTCAGCAGGCGGCTTCGAGCTCTTTGAGCCAAGCATAGGTTGTTCTCCCTTCCTAGCAAGATATTCCTAAACAAGGATCCCACTAGATCCCAAGTTGCAGAGCTAAAACACTTCAAGGAGCTAGTCACGACAACACATCAGGTAGGGAAATGAGCAATCATTTGAGAACTCAAGACCATCATCCAAGATTCCCCCTTCTCCAAGTATTCCCAACCTGGGTTCTCTAAATGACAGCCCTATTGGAGGAGGCGATAAGGCTCGAGTATTTCAATAGGCTATTGGAACAACGATGGATCTTTCTCATCACTGTCGAGCATGATTTGTTATGCTCTTGGTACATTTGATATCATCTTCATCACTAAGACCCACGCGAGCTTTGTCCAGTTAATCCCATACATAGCAAGTTATCATTGGTTTTTCGCTTGCCGACAAGAGACAAGATTTTCATGTGGTGTCGAAGATTCAAGGGGAGTTACCTGCCTGGCCAAGGCCCGTGTTACTAAAAGCTAAGCCGAACAAGGTGGGGTGTGGAGTCGGTGGAAGCCTCGCGGTAGATTGGGCCCTTCTAGGCCAAGGTTCTCTAGTTGCTTTAGATGAGTTTAACAGGTTCATGTGGATTTGACAGAGTGGATTTGCCCCCCGTCCCAGAGACATCTACAGTGCAATTTACCACTTCCCCCCAATTTTATCTCAGTTTGGTATCCACGGTGACTCAAACAAAGACCCCTATTTCGACCTATACGCTAGCATCATTCAATACTCAACAACAAGGTAAGTCATCTTACTRGGCAACCTTAATGCCCGCACCTGAGCTCTTCGGATTCCTCTCCATGAGCATTCAAAGGACATATTCTACGTCCAGGAAACATATCCAGATTCAATGGGACTCCATCGGTTCTTTGATGATGCTTTAGGGCCTATTGCAAGTTATAGCATGTACCCCCTGCAACTAAATGAATCCCATGAGCTACTGATCCTAAACGGCCTCCCCTGCTTCCTGGATTCTTACTTATTCACTTGCCAACCTCATGGTGGAGGGGAAAGTGTAGTGGATTATGTCTTATCCAGTCAAGATCTACTCCAGTCTCCCCTTCATTCACCATTTCTCAATAACTCCCATCACCTTCGTTGACCATGCTCTTCCATCTCTCTCTTCAGGCTAACAGCCCCCGTCCCCTCCCCCCCCATCCACCTTGGATCACTTTTCTCTTTGATGAGGATGATCTCAACATCTTTACTTCCCATCTTCGCCAGATGCTCCCATCTGAGTCCTAGCTATCATCCCTCGACTCTGTTGCTGCCAAACATACCTATCTTTCATCCACCATTTGGGAAGTTGCTCTTCAAGCCTACCCCCACTACACCCGATCCAACTCACCTTCCCTTAAAACTAGGTCCTACCCCATGAACCAATGGTACAACAATGAATGCAAAATCCTTCGCAGCCAGCTTCAACACACCTTCACTCACACTCACCTTTCCTACCCCCATCTTAAGACTTCCTATCGTCGTCGCCTCCACCACATGAAGCACCTTTTCATCTCCCGAAGGACACAAGAGTTGAGTGCTTCCATCATCCACTCCCACAAAAACTTCTTGTGCACCACTTCCCTTGTCACTCCCCTCTCCCTCCAGATCTTGATCCAAAATCCATGTTTTCTCATACCTACTCCCTTTATGGCATTCTTGGGCAACCCCTAATCCAGGTAACCCCCCCCTTCTTGCCACTTATTCTCATGTCGAGACATCCGAGAGGCTATTTGGATGATGAACATTGTTATCCCCCACTTTTTGAGATAACTAGGAGATTATGTCTCGAGGCCCACAAGTCCTAGACATGGAATACCGAGAGTCGGATTGACTTGAGCATGGCCATGGAGGACCCATCTTTTTTCTCCCTTTCAACACCTCCTCTTTGTCAACAACAGCAGCAGCATCCATCACCTTCAGCTTGGTCCTGTATCAGAGATGGTTCTTGCTCCATGAGGTAATGAGTCTGGATATCATGGTATGTGTCACTCTGATCCTCAAAACCTTTGAATATGTGCATTTAATTCCTTTTGTTTCTAACAAATGCTTGGATCTTATACTTTTCCACTTGACCATGTCGGGGGGAATGACAGGATGCCCTAGCAAGCTTGTGCCCATAGGTTTTGAGTTGCCACTTGGGGGATTTCTGAAAAGTCATCGTCCGTTCCCATCATACATACCACTTTCCATCTTATTTCCCACTCGTCCATCCCATTACACTGGTTTGGGCATAGGGTTGGCCAATTATTTAGGGGTTGTGCCCTACCTTGTGGGAAGAATGGGTTAAAGGGCCTAGAGGGTAAAAGCAATTGACGATAAAAGCCTAAGAATAAAACTTCGAGATGCTTTGCCCAGGGATCCTCGAGAAAGCAAGAAACAGAGGGACCCATAAAAAATAATAAAACAAGACCTAGTTGAGAGATAGGGGATCTCATCACGAGCCGGCCTATTAGGTCCATGAGCATCTAGCGATATGACACTGCCAGCATCTGGTCACCACGCCAAGGTAGTGGCTCTTGATGGCATAGCCAAGAGAAAGGGAGTCTCATCACGAGCCAGCCTTCTCATTTCCGTGAAATGCTTTGTGGCTAACATTGCCTCCACTGGTCACCAAGCCAAGGCAATGTCCCCTGACTAGCTTCTTGAAAGAAAAAGAATAAAGATAAAAGGCATGAATGGGCTTGGAAACATTTGCATCCATGACAGGTGCAGCTCGCCCTCTACAGAGGCACCCACCAGTAAGCCATCCCTGCTATCACTGCACCCTTTACCCAAGCATCCCCATCCACCTCACCCACTTACATGACTTGGATTTAATCCTTTCCAGAAATATCCCTCTTCCAGTGGACACTAGCCCAATAGGACGCCCTGTCACTTCCTCTAAACTTGCATTGCAGACTTGTATAATGTCTTTGAGCACTTGACTGGGGTAAAGCGGGTTTTATGCACATGTTTAATAATATTGATGATTAGATGTGATTGACATTGCTATGATCCCTGTGACTTATAAGCCCATGGAGGGCGTATCTGTTGATGTGCAGGATCATGCCCGACGGACAAGTACACATGGGGAGATGATTAGTTCGGACCTCCATGTGGCTGAAGAGCCCACCAAATGGATGTTGAGACCCCAGCAGGGGGCAAAGACAGGGCAAAGTGTGTGCACCGGGGAAGAGCAGAAGAATCCACCTGAGGCAGCTGAGCAGACCTGTACCTAGGGGGGTTTTGCCCTCTTCATTGGAACGTTGGCCTTAGAAGGCCCAGGACGTCACCCAGGAGGTTCATGACGCCATCCAGCTTCATGGACGTTTTGGCAGACAAACATGGCAGTTTGGCACGTGTGGCAGGTTGTAGAAGCCCAAGGAGAGCTAACATTTTGCTCCAGGAAGCTGCATTTGCCCTAGAAAGGGCTAACGTCACCCTAGAAGGGGCATGACGTCTTGCTTTTGCTTGATTAGGGTTTTAGTTTATAACATTTTAATGTAAAACAGTATTATTGTGTATTTTGGCCTTGTCGACCTTTTGATGACCTAAATTTTAATTAAGGTCATTTGTATTGTATAAGTAAGAGAGCAAAACTCTCTTTTTTATCATCATCTTTCACTCACTCATTAGTGAGGTCTGAAATTTGCGCCCTATCTTAGGGTTTTGGCTGAAATTTTAAGGCGCACTTGTTGAAGGAA
This sequence comes from Picea mariana, assembly GCA_032191745.1. Classification (NCBI taxonomy): domain Eukaryota; kingdom Viridiplantae; phylum Streptophyta; class Pinopsida; order Pinales; family Pinaceae; genus Picea; species Picea mariana. Next base: position 8,641 of record JASDQU010279323.1, read on the forward strand.
GACATTTTTGGACTATTTTGGCATTTCTTCTTGGTGGAAGGTTTACAACTAGGGTTTTGCTACTTGAATGCATGGTTTATGTAAGTGAATTTCTGCAACACTTCTTAATTGAATGGTCATAGTTTTGTTTACTTGCATTTGTTATTATAATTTGTTGAATCAAACCCTAGGTGACAAGCACTAGTTAATGTCCTTGTCTCATGTCCCTACCAAGTTAAGAGTTATTTTGATTTTGCTGAAGTAAGATAGAGCCTTGCCATAGCAACACTCTATCTCTACTCTTCTAAGCTAGCCGTTTTTCCTTATTGAGCTAAGAAGGAGGAAGACGCATCAAGGCCTAGGGTTTCTACACCTTGAAGAATTGTTTTCCCCTAGGGTTTGTTTGATGAAGCCTTGCCTTAGCAACACTTCACCTCCTAACTCTCTTGTCTTTAGCCCTATAACCTCTTGCTCAAGCTAACCGATTTCATCTTGCCAATAAGCTAAAGAAGGAGGAGAAAGCACTAAGGCCTAGGGTTTCTACACCTTAGTGAGCCTTTCTCCCCTAGGGTTTAAATGTTGAGGCCTTGCTATAGAAACACCTGAACATTTAACCCTCTTGTCTTTGGTCTTTCATTATCATTTAGTCCTTCAACCTTTGCGGCCTCTTTGACTCCATATGCCCTAGTAGCGCACTAGTCTAAGACCTCTTGCATTGAGTAACTTGATCACAAACAAACTTCTAAACTTTGAACAAACTCTAACTCTTACTAACCCTAACCTAGATTAATCTTACTAACACTATTGCTGCCATCACCTTCTTGTGCTATAAACACCTTTGTGCCACGTTCGTTTTACCCTTTTAAAGCAATTGAATGATTGATTAAGGCATTGTTTCTAAAGTGTTGATATTGTTACATTGAATGCCAAAGTTTCATTAGCATTTATTGAGAAGTGATATTGTAATCATTGTTATTGTACAAACTTTGATTTACTTCGTCAATATTATTGCTCAATTGCTTATTATCAGAAAGTCATTGATTATATGAAGTACTAACCAGCAAGTAAGCTTGCACATGTATAGTGTCTTTGTTGCTTTGTCTCAGGCAGGTACACTTCTTGGTTACTACTTCCGGTTATCTTTTATCTTTATTGGCTATTAAGCCGAACTTTCTGATCGAGTGGTGACTTGTGAGGGGAAAATTATCGCTTAGCCTTGTAAGCCTTTGCCTTCTCAAAAACCCAGGTCATCGGGGACGTCTCCCCTGGGCCTTGCCTCCCTAAACAAAAAGAACCTTCCCATTGAGGTGACAGTGGTGGGATTGGTTCAGTTACGCCAGTTTGACCTCCTTTCATCCATCCACTATCTTAACTACAAACTGTGCGATAACAAACACTAGCAAAGCAATAGATGAGGAAGGGTTCCAGGCAAAACTCTTCAAGCAAGGTCTTCACGCTATGGATAGTCACTTGGTTGATCTGTTCAACCATGTGGTCCATACAAGTTTTCCACAATCTTGGTGACATCACATTATTCCCCTAATCCACAAATCGAGCTCTAGTATCAATCCCAATAACTACAGGACGATCATTGTGAGCCACACGTTTTCTACACTCTATGTTATGGTCCTCTATTTGAAGATCTTTGGGAAGCTTGAGCAAAGGCAACTTAGAGCTAGAGGACAGGCTAGATTCGAACCTGAGCACCAAACCATCGATCATATCCTTACACAGGGCATCATCGACGAGGCACGGCATCACTCTTCGAAAGTTTACTACTACTTTGCGGACTTTCAAAAAGCGCTCTACTTTGTTCCCCTAGAGGTTTTGATTCAGAGGCTCAAAGACATTAGTACTTGAAAGACCTTACTAATCACCATCATGCGCCTATATGAGTCGTTCCTTGATCATCTCCACATAGCCCATGGGGCATCAAATTTTATCAAGAGTGCCATTAGGGTCAAACAGGGATGCCCACTGTCCCCTACATTATTTGGGATGTACATTGACAAGTTGGAATCCTTCCTACATAAGCACATCCAGGAAAAAGATGGGTTCCTTCTCCACTAGGTCCCGATATCTATCCTACTTTTTTATAACAATGTGATCCTTTTAGCCTCATCTCTTGAGGGGTTGCAAAGACAACTGGATGCCTAGCCCTTTTTTGTGACCTTTGCCAATTAATAGTCAGCCTAGGTAAAACCAAGGTCGTGATTTTCAACAAATCGAAGAAGACCTCTTTGATCACCATTTCTTTTTCAAAGGAGAGGAGATTGAGATCACCAAAGCATATACCTATTTGAGGGTACATTTAACAAGACCTCGCTTTAGTCTAGGGCATGCACTTCAACCCCAAGTCAGCAAGGGCTACAGATCCTTGGCCCTTCTTGAGAGGCAATGTTTCTCAAACCACTTTTAGGACATATCGTCCAAGATGTCACTCATCGGCACCCTTATCCAACCCATATTTTTATATGGTTCTATGCTTGGGGGCCTAGTTTACTAGAGTCTAATTGGTCCGCGATAGAGAGAGTACAGATCATCCTCCTTCACCGTATCATCAAATGCAAGTAGACAGTCCCTCAGCCCATCGTCCTTACAGAGTTTGGTGCTTGGCCCTTTCAGCTTTAGATGGTGTGCGAACGTATCTCACTCCTACACTACATTCAGAGTTTTGCTGACTCGGCAAAAGGGACGAGACCGGTATCCATAACTGGCCTATTGTTCATCAAAGTCCATTGCATCAACCAATCCCCTGAGTTGCACTCATTGGTATGTGGGGGTCTCGGATCTTCTGATCTTTGTTGGTATTACAATGGACAGACTTCCTTCGTCTAGATACTCCCTTGCTACACCTGGCCAGCTCTTACCTACTAAACAAGATATGAACAGGATCATTAGAGATGATATCTACATGCAGTTTGTTCAAGTCACTTGGATAAATCCTCAATGCGAATTACGTCCAAAGATGGCCTTCTATGTTGAGCACTTGATGGATTTGAGGGACGAACTCATTGTTCAACCCCAATACACATTTCACCATTGGATGCACGCTCTTTGCATCCCCCTAGACCAGTTCAGAGTGGACCCTCATAGACTACGGATTGAGACAGACCACTAGATTGACCAATTGGACAAGATCTGTCAGTTGTGCCATCTTCAAGATGTTGAGGCTAAGGAGCATTTCATCTTCTATTGCCCAATTTACAATGAGATCTGAGGATGGTTCCAAAGTATTTTCAAAGAGCTCCAGACTCTAAACAGATTCTTTAGGTACCCCAATCAAAGATGTCTAGCCTTATACATGCATGAGGCCCTCTGTCTCTGCTCTCTCATCCTCCAACCACAACCACATCCTAAACCAGCTTCCACCAAGTCGATCACTTCCTTTTTTATGGTGCTCCCATCTACTACGAGCAACAAGAGACAGATGGATAGTGATCTCGCCCCTAAGCCAAGATCAGTGCAGACACAAAGCACTATTTCTACTTCCACAAGCCCCCAACAGCATTGCCAATCTAGACTTCATATTAACAGACAAACTAATAGACAGATGATATCTTCCAGACCATAGCAACGAGCTCTCTCTTCCAGGCAGCAACACAACACCCTGCCCAACTCCTCTTCCAATTCTTCTTTCGGATAGACATCAACTTTTAGCTTTCTCCATTTGGCCTCAAATGTTAGGAGAGATGGTTCCAGTGGACCAAAATAGACTTGTAGCATTTGTATCATAGATTCTACATCCACTCACCTTGTACATCTCTCTCCCGGATCATCCCTCCATCTTTGGAGTTGGGTTTCCAGGATCCAGATTAGACTCTTATTTTACTTTCTGCATCTTGCTTTTATATATATAGGAGCCTCTTTAGTGCTCCTACTTTGTATGGACATCATTGTACCTAACAATCCCATTGACCTACTTTAGTGGTTTTGTCAAACATAAATACAATTATCTTATCTTCTCTAAGTAATATAGCAACTAGTCTTTTGCTCATTCTCCTACACTTGTAGCAGCCAACATAGCAAGAAAATTGGAGGAAGAGAGTTGTCATGGTAGGTGTATCTACTAGAAATTTGTTAATTCTTAGGGCAGCGAGCCCCCCTCACATCCTAGAAGCAATCTCTCAACCTTTCCCTCCACAACAGGACCTACTTTGAAACCCAAAGCTAGACCACAAGACTCTTCATTCTTGGCCTTCACACCCAACACCATGAACTCCCATTGCTTCAAGTGCACAGTGGAAGAGGAATTTGAGCATCTCCAAGTGCCACTTGAAATAATGGGAGCAAAGATAAAGCAACATGTACATCAACGATCTGAGTAATGCAACTATTGTTGGATGATAAATCCTCCCACTCTTGCCCAACGACAAAACAACTAACCCTTGTCAACATCCAAGTAACTAGAGACTATTTGCAGTATTAAAAATAATGGGAAACCGAAGACCGATTCTCAATTTCAAGACTTAAAGCTCAAGCAGCAGAGCTAAAAGCAACAACTAATCTACTAGAGGAATTGGTTGTCCACTTATTTGCATTTGTTTTAACTTTCCGACAGATATCTAATAACCCCACCTCTCTAAGGCACCCTGTTATCACACAAGTTGTAGGTTGGGCAAAGCCCGACCCAACCAACAATTGGCGACAACTGAGGGACACTATACCCAATGTCACCTTGATATAGGTCTCACGCTTCAAGAGTGACTAGTTCACTCTAGGGAGGAGATCCCGATGACCCTGGGGGATTGAGACAAATGGAAGGGAAGGAAGAGAAGTATCCCCCTAAAGGTCAATGATGGAACGGAAACGTGGCTTTGATGACTCGTCTCCGGGTGGTTTAAGGTTGCTAAGTTTTTGGGGTACCTACAAAAGTGTTTATACCTGCCCGAGACACAAGAAAATCCAGTCTTGCATATAGTATGTTAGTTGGAGAAGCAAGTTAAGCTTGTTGTCCCTACCTTGCAGCAATTACTAGCAGTATATATCAGCATATAAATCAATGAAAATGGCTGCAAAAATTGCTTTAATTGACACAAGATTTTACTCAAGTATAGCTCTCAACAATGACGATATTAATGAGTAAGTTATTTAAACAATGAAGCAACAAAAAGGGCTGTTTTAACAGAGATAGTAAGCCCACAATGCTGCTGTTATAGCAGCAGTAAACAATGCTACTAAATCAATGAAAATTATGTAAGATAGCAAGCACAATAACCAATGATTAAACTCACAATGATTAACCCAACTCTAGAGCATTTAAAGGCTGATTTTCTGCAGGCAAACAGTGAATATTATGACAGCCTTATGGATGTAAGTTTAAATAGCTACAGTAGAAGGAATACTTCAACAAAACCAACAGCCAAGTGCACCATTCAATAGATCTTTTCAAGGCAAGCAGATTTGACTATTTATTTGCACCATTCAATAGATCTTTTCAAGGCAAGCAGATTTGACTATTTATTTGCTGATTTTGACGGACTATAGGCAAAGTTATGGTTGAAAAAGGGTTTGAAGAGTTGTTTTAGGACAGCAGACCTAGTTTTATGACAGCAGGGTTTCTACCCCACCAAAATTTCGCCCTATAGGGCAGGAGGTGCGCCCTAGCAAGGAGAACACGCCCAACCAATCAGATCTCAGAAAGGACAAGATTTCATGTACCCCAAGGCAACAATTTATTTCTCCAATGCAACAAGTGATGACTACTGCCTTTAATGATTGGGTTAATGGAGTCGGGAAAAAAATAAGCTAGAGGTACTACCACCTTGGGGGTGTAAATCCTCTTACTCCCTGTTATCCCCGATATCTAGGGATAACTAGGAGATCATGTCTCGAGGCCCGCATGGTCCTAGACATGGAGTACCGAGACCGGGAGCGACCTGAGCATGGTCCTGGAGGACCCATCTTCTTCTTCTCAGCCAGCTTTGTCTTGCCAGCAGTACCAGCCTCCATCACTACCGGCTTGGGCTTGCACCAAAGAAGGCTCTTGCTCCATGAGGTAATTGGTCCGAGGTATCATGGTATGTGTCATATTTTATCATTATAACCCTCTTATGTATGCATTAGATCTCTTTCATTTCAGATAACTGCTTGGATTTTACACTAATCTACTTGACCACTGTTGGGGTGATTGATTGGGTAGCTTAGTAAGTTGGTATTCATG
>JASDQU010279325.1:0-14810 GCA_032191745.1 Picea mariana
AATTTAAAAAGGGAATTAATTTTTTTATTACCTTAATAAATTAAAGTGTACTAATTAAATAAGAAAAGGGAAAAAGGGTTAATTTCCACACATGCTTTTTTGAGTTCTAAGTAAAAAAGGGGAAAGAGGGAAAATAAAAAAAAATAGGAAATTAGGGAAAAGAGGTAACATAAAAAGGGAAAAAGGGGAACTTAAGGGAAAAAGTGGAAAGTCAACTTAGTAAAGAATCTACCATTAAGAGCTTTCTAATTTTAAACTGAATTAGCAATTTCATAATAGGGAAAGCCTTTAAAACCTGTAAGGGAATTTGGGACACCTAGGAGTGATTCTAGGAGTAACTCTAGGTGGGTGAGGGAAATAAGATAATTAATTATTTAAAGAAATTAATTAATGGAGGAATGAAGGGGATGGGTGACACTTGTATGGAGAGGAATTTTTAGGAATTTATTTTTAAAACTTTAATTAAATGAGATTTTAGGAAAGAAAGGAAGTTCGAAACTCTATAAAATGAAGGAAGGAGAAGGATGAAGGACCATATTTTGTTTGCGTAACATTACGTTGCAAAAATATCTACTTGACTAATTTACTTGTGGGAGTTGGGATACCCATCTCGGAGAGGAGTGGTAGCTTTTCCTTGCGAGGCGAGCTCAGAGCTAAACAAGATCTCTAGATAGTGTGTGTGCCACCTTTTCAGCTCGGGGGGCTAAGGGGGAAGAAGAGTACCCCTAGCATTGGCTGGGAGGTACCGGTGAAGTCTCGACAGTCGACGAATGGGAGTTGCACGGAGTGCGCGGACGTCACTCAGAGTGGGCGAACAGGAAACGGTACACTTTCTTCGTTTGAATGGTAGATTGTTGTAGGTTTCATGATTGGATCCGCATGTTGATTATGTAAGAATATTGGATGTTTAGATAGATGGCTGAAATTTTCCTTAGCCTAGCTTGACAATAGTTGACTCTCACGACCTTCGTTCACCCACATGTCTTGACCAACTGCCTATGATTGATTGTGTCCTTAATGGTTGTTTGCCTTTCGTACTTAGCTCCTCAGTCCTCGCATGAGCAGTCAGCCAGGAGCATGATCTATGGTTGTCGCCTTAGTGTTAAAATACCTATGGATCTCAACGCCCTGCTTTTCTGTGCGAGGATGATGAGCAAAGGATGAACCTGTTAGCTGTCTACTCTGTTGTTGTCCTTGGCTAGTTGTTGGTTTTTCTCCTTGATGCGTATTAAATGACCTTGAATATGATTGATGGCGAAGCTCCTTTAGCTCTATGTTTCTATCATGTTTAATGACAAATTTTACGCTGCATTGTCATGGCGTTTTCACTGTAGATGGTAGTGTTTTCCTTCCTTCCTGCATATTGGTGGATGTTCATATTATAGACTGCGTCTTCCTCTGAATGCCCAAGTTGACATTTTTTTTGTGACTGATGTTTACTGTAGTTTACCATGAACTTTACCAACTAAAAGGGACTGTAGTGATTGTTTATACCTGTACCTCTACGATTTGTTTTATGAAATGGCTGTGTAAACTTTCCTCTGCAAGATCGTAATTAGGTACTCATTGTATTTACTTTGGCAAAACTATTTTTATGATATGGTTGTATAATCCCATCCTCTGCAAAATCGTTTATGTAGAGGTTGTATTAATACTAACTCTGCAATTTGTTTTATGAAATGGTTGTGTAAACCATCCTCTACAAAATCATTTATGTAGAGGCTATATTGATAATAACTCTACAATTTGTTTTATGAAATGGATGTGTAAAATTTCCTCTGCAAAATCGTAATTAGGTAATCGTTGTATTTACTTCGGCGGAACTATTTTTATGTGATGGTTGTATGATCCTCTCCTCTGCAAATCGTATCCACATAATGGTTGTTGTAATATTGACTCTATGATATGGTATTTATGAATGGCCGTATTATTTTCCTCTGCGATTGTATTGGTGTAATGGATGCAATAATATCTCCCCTACGATAGTTGAGCGTATCACCTGGAAAGAGTCCTGGTCTGACCGTAAATTCATGCCTGGCAAACTCAATGAGAATTTCTCCTAGATGCGTGCTACCATTTAGCACATAGTAGAATTCTTCCCCATACACCGGTACATGTACCAGTGCCAAAGGATAGGAAGGAGTTCAAAAATGCTAATATCTACAGACCTCACACATCAACGTAACAATATCTCTTTCTATGAGTCTGCAGGTTGTTTCCCTATCAATTACTTCTTTGGAACTAGATCAAATTCTACTGCGCGGCAAGCTCGACCTAAAACTAGCTTGGCACTCCTAAAAGCTACTAAGTCTCGATCTAAATCAACAGAATCTACTACGGGATCTCAATATTAGTCAATAGGCGCTGGATATGGAATTTGATTCTTGATACGGCATGTAATGTGGTCGGTCATCTTATAGGTAACAAAGTTCGTTGCTTTACTGCTACTTGCACAGGGTAAACTATATATGGTTATGGGAGCTCCAGTGCAAGGAATGGGTAAACAAGGTCGGTTGGGTCTAGATATATTGGATCCAGAGTGGGCTAAACCCCTACGAAACCTTCTTGGATTGTCGGCGATCTGCCTTGTTACCTGTTGATTTTTTTCACAAGACTGCTATGTCGGCACCCTGCCTTTGAATGCCAAGTGGTTTACCAGATGTTAAAACCCAAAAACCTTTATTGGCTTGTTATTCTAAATTTTACTCATGTTCACATTTCATAGCACACAAAACTTACATATTCCTACAATCTATTACAATCGGTTCGTTCATCCTCTACTTATATTTAAAGTATTCCCTTGCATTGCCCCAGATTGTCACTACTGTATTTATTAATAGAACCACCCTTAGTTATGAATCCATACCCTAATAGTTATGAATTCATTGAACCATGTAATGACATGATGCGAACCAGGAAGTTACTAAAAATTTTATTCAAAAATTGATCATTAGTAAATGGTATTTGTGTGCTAGGAGTTATAACTGGATCGGTTGAATAATTAGTGAATTAAAAAAATAATAATATTAAATTTAGAAGATATCGTATATTTGAATATTATTGGAATTAATATTTTAATTTAAAAGTATTTTTGTGGTCTCTGGGTCCATATCAAGTCAACGTGGTTTAGCATCAAGTCACGAAGTGATTGAACTTGTTTTAATGTTGTAAAATGAATCCAAAAAGATGAAAAATAAGTTATATATAACTCTTAAATGGTTTGATGATATCTAAATACTCACCATATTAAAATTTCTTAGAAACGATTTCCAAAAAAAAAATTAAAGTAGTTCCATGCTTAAACTAAAGTTGAAATCCTTTGAAGACATGTTTTTGCATTTATGAATTAGATGTCCTAATAACTTTGATAGTCTATTGATAAAATCATTTACATGTTTGTATTTATGAATTTGAAAAGAGACTAGTATGAAAATACTTATTTGGTCTTGCCTTCATTTAGGATCCTTGAATCTATGTTTGGAGTGTTAAATACTTAGTTGAACTTTAGTAACTTGTTAAGTTGGAAATATCTTGCAATTACTATGCGAGGGATATCAATATAAGCATACCCTATATTCATTTTAATGATCTTGAGTCGCAATAATAGTTATGTATGTACAGGTGGGCATAGATCTCATTTTCTCGTAATGTATCTGTTTGTTTCAATATAATTAAGTAGAGATGGGTTGGACTATTTTGCAGATAGGGTAAGGTGGATTCTGTTTTTGGGGCACTTGTTTTTATCGTAATGATTAACCAATGTAGGTCAGGATCCCTAGCGCTAAGACTCTGATTGGGTCTTTTATTTGTAGAAGTTAGATGCAACTTAACTACTCAACTTGTTTATAAACAAAAAAAAAGAGATTTACTAATTCTTTGCATCTTTCTACTATGTGTCAATTTTAATTGGCAGGGAGGACGTCACAGAAAACCAGTTTTGAATGCTTACTCAACCTTTATTTCAACAATCTCATGTTAAAATGCAACTCATGGCTCTATGACCATTTGACAATTTACACAGCCTGCCCTTGTGCATCCTCACCTCTCACAGGGTGTATATCCCCATGATCTGATTCCTTTCTATCTCTTTGTGTTCATACAAAGACTTATCATCCCAGGGTGACTTTTCATAAAGGAGTAAAATTGTATCATTGGAGAACTTTCTGGGTTTTCAAGATCATCGTGCAAGGATCACCCGACATTATTTTTTTTTCAAAAATAGTTTCACAAAAGTAGAAATATAGGTTTAAGTGGAAGCCCAAAATGATTTCACGCATGACACCTTATATAATGGAATAAGGGTATCATGAAACCTAAAACCCAATTATTTATTATTGTTGGAAATTGGGGCAAGCAAGTAATAAAACACGAACAACAAGTTGTTTGCACTTAACTATTCCCAATAAATAAGCCTAAAGTGATTCAGAAAGCAATTTGAGCAAACTTGTAGAAGTTCGTCAAATGAAAGTCCTTTATTTTATGGCTCAAAACATATCACTAATAAGTTGTTGTATCCATGAGATGACTCAAAGGTAAAAATGAACTATGGGAACGGATATGGAAAGACAAATATGAAACAAACATAGAAAAAGATGATCTTTATATTAGGATGGATGGTAAAATTACATGCTCCATGATCTGGAACAATGCCTAGAAAAAAGGATTCATAGTACAACAACATTATTTATGGAAATTTTTCTCAGTTCATTTGGCCTTATTCTAGGAGGAACCCTAGTAGTAGATGCATGAGCTAACACTTCATCAATCCCTACATGACACCATGGTTTCTTTCACTCAATATAAATGGAATCGTATCTACCATTACTAGATGCAAGGAGAGAACATGAAAATTACTAAACAGATGATATATCTCAATAAATTATCACATAGAAAACCCTGCATCAATAAATAATCACATAACAATTCATAAACATTAAATATAACTAGAATTGATGGCTATATAAACTATGTTGAAAGGAGCAATCAAACCTAATTTGATGAACTAGTCGGCAGTACAATTGGAGTGGTTTCCCTCGCCTGTTTATCTTCAACTGTATAACCCTCTATTAGTCTTGAGCTTCCCTCAATCGATGAAGAAATATCTTAAAGTACCTTCCAAAATCATTCAACCTCCATAAATATCTAAAAAATAAATACAAGTCATATTTGTAGTGCATTATTTACTCTAAGATGCATTTTTACGAGAGTGTCAGAACATATCTGAATGAGCTCCTCTTGGTTTTGGGAATAATTTATTGGAGCCACACGTCTAATATCTGGTCAAACTGCTTCCCTTGATTTGAAGTAGCAGCAACAAAGTCAACAATGACTTTGTCGTTGCTTTGTTGGATCAAGGGAGGTTTGCTCTAAAATTAAACAACTCTAATAAATTATTCTCTACTGAACAGGTCCAACCCCATGAAGGAGGAAGCTCTTATGTCCCCTCCCCTCCCGCCTCATATCACTCTCAATTCCCCAATACCCAACATATAAATCTATTGAAATATTTACAGCGAAAAAAAACATATATACATACCAATATTCACAACTATTTACAATGAAATAAAATGTTTCATTGATCCATTTGGAGTGAGCTCAATTCTCCTAAGAGAAAAGTAAAAACTATTCCATAACATCATACACTACACTAAATCACTTTACATCTAAAAACTAGAGAATGTAACTTGATGTGAAAAGAGATTTATTATATTCCATCATATGACTTGGTTGGAGTATTAAAATGCACCTGTAAACATCATATAACTCATCGCACTTTCATATATAAGTGAAAACATGTTATTTTTCCAATATTTAATCATAAACTCACTTAAAATACTAAAATTAATGCTTTGGAAAATAATAGTTCTAAACTCATATGTAATCATGAAAATGGTCTTAATGTAAGGTTGCAGGAAAGTGAAATATGGTGAAAAGTGAAGTAAAAGGTTGGTAAAATAATGGAATTTCGGTGACCGGACAAGTAGAAAAGAGTATTTCATAGAAAATAGATTTTATATTAAATAGTTATTAAAATATTCATGTGCATCATCATTTAGTACTTTCATCCGTCCTCTTCTTCTTAGCTCTATAGTTCTTAATCATTTCATCAATATCTACATCTTCGTTCTCTCGGTGTTATTCAAAATTTGATTGTGATTGCATCCTCTCACGAAAAGCATGCCTAGTCATGGGGTACTCATGAGGTAATGGAGGCTGCTATGATAAGGCATCACCTACAAAATAAAAAAATAGAAAATTTAGATGGCCAGTTTTTAAATATCATTGAACTAGTTTAGTAATATTAAAAAAAACACCTTCAATGTCATTTTTTACGTAGTGCATTGGTCAGAACCGTTGGAATGGTTTCCCCTGCGTGCTCCTCTTCAACTTTATGACCCTCAAGTACAACATTATTTTCCATTGAGACCGCAAAATTTATAAGAACAATCATAAATGTATAAGTAAAAAAAATAGAAGTACAAAATGTATAACTATGAAATTATTAAGTATATGATTAAAATACAACCATATTATTGTCATGTGACAACTCGGTCATAGCACCATCATGGGACTGCACCCCCATGGAATATTTGGATTGTATGGGAGAACCATCTTTTGGTTTCAAACTACTATCAACGCACTACTCTCCAATACTAGTGCATTCATTGACAATGTTGCTCCCCTGATTAAAAAAAGGTTGTAAAACATTAAATTTATCGATGATATCAAACATGATTGTAATATATTAATAATAAAGGTTAATTTGGATTGAATTTTATTTACCTTATCCTGCAAAGTGGTTCTTGGTAACTTCCCTAAGTTTTTTCGGTGTTCGGCTACAACTTTATAGCCATACTTGTAACCAATTTGGAGTTCTTCCTTCATTGTTTCAGTACCAAAATCGTCTCCTTGCATTGCATAAGAGTATGTGTTTTTAATGGTATTCACTGCAATTACCTAAAATTTTTAAGGCAATACAAATAATATATTTAGGTACTTACAATTTGTGACTGCAACTTCAAATCGTCACCTTGGACTAGCCCGTGTTGGCCACATTTGGCAAGCCTTTCTTTTGTTTCCTTTGACGTTTTAGTCAACCTATCATCAAAAGTTGCAAGTATCTTAATATAACACTACAATTTTATTTACATGTAAAACAAATTGAAGGTATTGAATTGAAATTTTAATTTACCTTCTGGGACCAGAGAGTGGTTTTCCTTCATCTGTCAATTTCTTCTCTTTTGCGTCCTCAATGAGGTCCTTCCACTCCCTCTCTGGAATCATCAGAGGATGCTCGTACCTATCACTTTGTTTCAAGTGCTTCCTATATGTTTCTCGTGTATATTTTAAATATTGGCCAGCTGCAGCAGTGGCCAAGGTCTTATTAAATGTGTCTACACCAAAAAGGCTTTCAAGATAATCCATCAATTCTTTTTTGAGATTGGAATTCTAGGAATTCCACCTCTCCCATATGGTGGGCCCAAAAATAAGCAACGCCTTATTCTCCAAGGACCTATAAAAATCGTTATTCCATACACACAAAAATATTATTTGATTATTAATTTTAAAATAATAATTTAGATGATTTATATCTGTCTACACAGATAACATGAAACAATTAAAATTTTAAAAATTACCTGGGACTTTAACTTGCTTTAATGGAAGCCCTTCCTTGTTGACCATAAATGTTTCTTTGAGGGTACCTGTTGTGGTCACACATATTTATTTAGGTAAAAGAACCATATAGGTGGTCAAATCATCAGCCTCATCTCCGTCACCACCTCCATAGCCTAACTGTGTGACCGCTTCCTCGATGTGTGTTTCGTGGCTCCCACCTAATGGTGTGGAAGGTGGAGAATGAATAGCTTCATCCCAACAGATTTACGAGGGCCTGCATCGGGACTTTGTGGCATCTTTGAAGTGCCACTACTACGGACACCATTCATGCCAGGGTCAATAAGATCCAAAAATATCTATATAAGAAAGAAAACATTTTTTCATTTAGATAATGTAAAAGTTAAAATAATTGATCTTATGACATAAAAATAAAACCACTTGAAATTATGGTTATTACCTTATATGTATTAAGCCTTTTCATAACTTCTTTTATCCTTTCTTCAACCTTAGGAGTTTGATCTAGAATATATAACAAGTGAGCTAGTTCCTTGTTTTCTTTATTGATATTTTTTCTAATTAAAATCATAGGGTCGAGGGATTCATATGAATCCATTTCTCTGAGAAAATCATCATCATCATCATCATCATGGACCTCCGACTACATATTCAACAAAATAAATGATAATTCAGTTATGTAAACAAATAAAATAATTGATCGACACAGAAATAAAATGCACATTAAATGTAATTCAAAAATTGTTGTCTGTTTACCTGTTCTGAGGCCGCTTTTGATTTACCATGATCAACCTGCCACATTACAATAAAATTAGAACCATGATCATTATCATGAGAAATAAATTCAAACGTATGAGAAATCCTCCCTCTTTATTGACATCCAAGGAGGAATGTTATTGTTGATAACAAAAATAGGCCACATTGAGTAAACAGAATGAAGTTCTCCAAATGGATTAACATTGTAAATAACATAATGAAAATCATAAAATATAAGAGTCATTTCTTACAGGTCGGGTAAATTAGTATATGTACCACCCCCATAATATCAACATCTATATCTATTCGATTCAAATTGTAATCAATCAATAACTCTCCCCATGCAACTAGTGATTTTATTGCACATACGAATACATGGTTTCCTTGACGCCCATCAAATATGCAATTGGGTCACTTATTTGTGGTTGTGTATCGTTTACTGTTTATAAACCCTGCAATATTCTCCGCTACTTTTGGCCTTCTGTTAATATAGATAGTTTCTCCTTTATTTTGATCATTGTCTTTTAGTTGTATATAATTTGCAGCCAAGCCATATCTTCGCATACTTTTTGTACATTGGAATATTCATATCCAATATTTGATGATATAACAGTGTCCGACGTACTCCATCAATTCAGTTAGTCCATCATAACATACCTTTATGCCATCCATCAAAAATATCCCCAAACTATGTAATGACGATGGATAGATCTAATATAACATTTCGTTTACACAAAAATCAATGTTTATTTTAGGAAGATACTTGGGTACCCATCATTTCACTATATGTTTGTACTTCAAGGGAACCTCAATGTCATCTATTCTCCCATGATCATAAGAACATGATCCCCCTTTCGCAAGAAACAATTCCATGCGTCTATGGAATTTTCTTTTGATCTTCTCACCTCTAGTTGATCTCCGCCTATTAGACCTACTAGATGTCTCACTTTCCTCTATTATACCTGAACATCCCTCACTAAATGAAGATATATCTGAAAATTTCATGTTTTCTTGTACGTCCTATAACACCATTAATGACAGAAACAATCAATCAATCAAGATGTAACACAAGTTCATTACTAGTATCATGTTGGTATCACAGTAAGCTCATAATGATTACCATAGTGTTACTCTTTCACAGTTGTATTATGCTCTATTACTATTGGTATACTATTGTTGAGTTGAGGAAATGGTACAAATATCCTCCTTATTCTCATGGTTTATGATATAATCGTGACTAACTTTTCCATTAATTAGAGATAATTAGGATAGAATGATTAAAAAGTCTTCTAGAAATATTATGGAGTGATATTAGATAAATTCTAAAATTCAGTTGGAATTGTTTGATTGTATTTCAGGAATAGGTGAATATTGTTAAGCTCAAATATTTTGAAGATACGTAGACTACTGGAAGATAAAGGGATCAGGCACAAAATAGTTTGAGGAACATTGATTCTCTATGTTGTAAACTTTATAAATAGTAAAATCAGCCCTAAGGATCTATCGATCCTCAAGATGGCTTAAATTACCCATATCATTGTAATATATAGAGGGTAATGAACCATAGAAAGACATATAATAAATTTATCCAAGCATTCATAACTTGGATTTTCTCTGTACAAGAAGTCTTTTGTAAATGTTGTACCAATTATGGAATTAATAGAAACTTTGGGCATTTTCATCATTTTTGCATACTGAGTTTCTAGCAGTAGTGCTTATGAAGACCAAGGGCCCAGTCTGAAGGAGTTACTATATCAATTTGTAATTGTATCGATTTGACTTTTGTTATGTGATTTAAATCTCTTTTTGAAACAGTTAAAGATGAATGCATGAGTGTCGATGCTTTTATAGATCGATTGTGTTTTTTTATTACAGAAGATAGATGCTTCATTTAAACACTACCAATTGTTGTTCCATTTCTCATTGATGAAGTTTGTTGATCGACAGTTCCTATCATTTTCACATACACTATTCCTTTTCTTAAATTAGCATTTGTTGTTCCTTTTGCTTAAATTTGCAGTTGTTGTTCCTTTTTCTTACTTCTACATTTGTTATTCCTTCTCAATTTATAGTACTTAGTTGTTTCTTTCCAGCAGATTAAATAGTTATTGGTAGATCAGTTTATTAAGCACTTTCATAAATTCAATTATTGTTTCTTAGTTAGATCAATTAAACAATTTAGTTAAATGCCTTTAATTCACATCATGTTATAGATCGTATTTCAATTTTGTTGAGCATAGATTTTAACTCCAGATTTTTAATGAATGTGAGAGAAACGTGGTTGTTGATAAACTCAAATTTTCTTTAACTACACAATTTTAGGCTCTAAAACTATCTTCATAGACTTTAATAATATTCTTAAAATAAAATATGAATCCACGGTTGATAAATTAATGTGAAAACTAAGGTTGTTTTAGGAGATCTTTAGAGCCCAACATTTTGGCGTCCTTGTCAGGGAGAATGTCAAAGATAGCATAGGTTGTGTATTTGAAGCATGAGGTATTGAAAATGGAAGGTAATAACATGCGTAGGCAATATGTAAAATTCTTATGCTAGTGCCTACCTTTAGTTGATACATAGAGGTCATATAGGTACTTAGAATTTTTGTGTGAAGTGTGTATGACTAAGAAGAAAGAATCTAAAAAACCAGAACCCCCACCAAAAAATAAAAAAGGCTAGGGCTCAGTGCCCACTGGAAGAAGCACTTTCATAGACGACATCATTTGAAAATCTGAATCTCAAGCCTCGGTTGGACCCCAAAAAGGTTCTACCCGAATCCCTCAGGAAACAAATTCACCAACTGCATCCCATGCTGAGTTTCATAGCATAATTGAAGGGGATGAAATTTTTTTTCAAGATAAATATCTTCCACCTCTCAGCCCTTTAGATGAGGGAAGGTCTTGTAACCTGAAATAAGGAGAAGGGGAGAGCATCAGGGTTTCTAAAGGAAAGCCATCACCACCACCTGATCTTAGATCTCCTATGATAGAAGAAGGTATACCTGAAATCCTAGATAGAGATAGTGCGATTAAATCCCATAGGGGATCAAGTAATCAATCACCCCAAATAGAACACCCAAGCTAAGAAAATCTTGAAGATTATTGGCATATTTTCAACCAAATGGCGTAACCAAATCAATCACGAGCCCAAAATTCCACTTTGGAATATTCGATAGTTGATCCAGTTGCTAATGCCCCCATGAAAGTGATCCCATTATAGAATATGCCAACCTTTCATGGATTAATTTCAGAGGACCCTGATACGTTCTTATTCGAATTTGATGTACTGTGTAGAGGATATGACTACACCTATGAACCCCAGAAACTGAAGTTGTTCCCTTCCACCTTGAAAGAAACATCTTTGCGTTGGTTTATGGGATTGGGAGGAGGAACCATAAATTCTTGGGATGAAATGAAACAAACCTTCCTCACAAAATATCAGGATTACTATAGAACTAGGGATCTAAAAGAAGAAATATTTCAAATGATTGCAAAAGAAAATGAAACACTAGAGGAATATGTTGAAAGGTTTCAATATAACTTGCAAAGATCACCATATGACACATTATCAGGTGAGGTACTTAAAGCCACTTTGATAAAAGGAATGAAGTATGAATGGGTAGAAACACTGAATTTAATGGGGAAGGGTGATATTTATCAAGAAAATTATGATAATATTATCTTATTGTGCATCAAGCTCATGTGGAAGTACACATACCTGATTAGGAATATGGGCTCCCCTCACAAAAAATAGTAACATTACTAGTGAGGGTGTCACTCGAGCCGAAGTTGGTAATCTATTAGAGAATTTCAAAACTAATATTTTGAGTACTCTGACTACACAATTGGATGTGTTGTAGGCTAACCAGAAACAAGCAGAAGTAGAGTAGTCCTTAGCCATATTTTTCCACTGATGCAGAAAGAAACATGGCATGAGGGAATGTCATTTGGATGTAGTTCAGGTGTGCGCTATCTGTGCCAAATACCATGCAACAAAGAAATTCCCATTGTTACCAAGATTTAAAGTTGTATTTAAAGAGGCATAAGAGGAAACATAACCGATATATTTGATGGCTCAACATTGCCAATGGCAAGCTCATCCCCTATGTACGCTACAGGATCCTTCCTCTTTCTTGTATGGACAGTATAATTAATAGAGAAATTATGGAAACACATGGTAGGTCTAGCCATTTTCTAACCCTACCTGGAAGTCCCAATAATATCCTACTGCACCCTGGACAAATCAATCTGCTACAAATCCCACCTAGACAAGTCAACCATCTACAAATACCACCTAGCCTAACTCGCAATACCCTAACCTATCCTGGAAAAATCCAAGTAATAACCCCTATCTTTCATAGTGGACTAGCACAGCTTCCCAAGCCCCCAATTGGAATCAGAAGTGGAAGCACCCCATGGAGATGACCAATCAACCCATGGGCATGGATCCCCAAGCTCATCCCACTTTACAAGAACCACTCCAATTACCCCAGAACCCTCAACGTTAAATGCATCCTCAATTACCATCTCAACCCAATCCAAATCCTAATAACAGACCAACACAACTTGTACAAATTATCGAGAATTTGGATGGGGAAATCATCTCAGTAGGGTACAATGAACCTCGGTTGAGGTCAGCGCACATAATTAACATTCACTGAGAGCAGGAGAAAGAAAGTAACATTCACTGAGAGCAGGAGAATAAAAATATACAACTAGCAATAACACCCTCAACTGTGGTCATAACGGAAGAAATAGAACAAGGGGGAAACACAGTTGAGCCACAGAACCCGAATGAAGACACAACTCCTCCTCCCCCATTTCCTGAGAGGCTAATGATAGCAAAGCCAATTTTATATCCTAACTTTGACATTGTAGGGGAACTAAAGAATATTTATGTTAAGATACCACTCCTACAGGCTCTGCAAGACATCCCAATTTATGCAAAGACAATTAAGGAATTATGTGGGAAGAAGCTTGTTAGGAAAGCGAAAAATCCATCAACTGTTCGTGTGGTAGGAGCCTTTTCGGATCTTATTTTGGGCAAGCAAGAGCTGATCAAGTATACATACCTAGGGAATCCCATGGTAATAGTGCAGATTCAGGGTTGTTCTTTTCCAAATACACTAGTAAATTTGGGAGTAACCATAAATATCTTGACCATAGAGACCTATAATATATTGGGTTTCACCTCCTTCGAACCTACTTCAATTGTGTTACAATTGGCTGATTGATCAGTGGTTAAACCAGTTGGTACATTACAAGATATATAAATTTCAGTCAACTCTTAGGAATACCCAGTTGATTTCCTCATTATCAACCCAAGAAGTGGACTCGATGGAAACCCATTGATATTGTGAAGGCCATGGATCACAACAACATATGCATACATAGGATGTCACATGGGCAACATGACTATTGCTAGAAGAAGTGGTACAAAGAACCTCATCATGTATCCTCTAACTAAACCAAGTCTGCCTATTGTAGATTAGCAGTTGCCACCACCTAGATATCAAGAAAAGTATCTACGATCTCCTTTCACATTGGAAGAAGCCCTCAGACTCAAGAACCAACTAGAATATGATGTGATAAGTATATTCATTAACATCCCAGCCATTATAAGAAATCCAACATATCAAAGGTTAAAAGTTGTGTTAGATAATGAAGCACAGGGAGATCCTTTGGAAGAATTGATGGAAAAAAATATCCCCAATACTATTTTCCATAACAACAAATCAGTTTAAATTGCACCAGAGAGGTTTCTGAATGTTAATACTAATTTTAATGAGCAACAACGACACAAATTAATTCAGATCCTTTCTAAATATCAACAAGCTTTTGCTTGGGAATATCTTGTTGGCAAATTCAGTGAACAGACAACGAATGCTTGTCATTGATGGCAACAGTGAAGATGACAGCCAAACAGAAGACAAGTTTAGAGAGGTGAATGATCGAACGCAACGAGATCTGTTAGATTTGGTGCAGGGTCGTCGACAGCCGTCAGATCTGCAGAAGCTGCGAGGGAGATAAGCCTCGGGAGCAAGAAGAGAAGTCCCGACAGGCATCGGGATATCGACCATCGGAAAATGGGAGTTCTCGAGGTCGTGTGCATTGGGACAACAACAGTCATGAAATCCCGATGGGATCTGGACTGTCCATTCATGTGGATGCATGGCAGCGATTGAGCGCCATCGGGAGAAGCTCAACAGGAGGCTTCATCGGAGAATCGGGGATCGGGACGTTGAAATGTCCAATTCACTTGACAACAAGAACCCCAAAATGGCGATATGCGATTTCACAATTTAATCGCAGACGTTAAAGCAAGAATGAGATCTGGACCATTGATTTTCTTCATCGGAGAATCGGGGATCGGGACTTTGAAATGTCCAATTCACTTGACAACAAGAACCCTGAAATCGCGAT
>JASDQU010279326.1:0-12328 GCA_032191745.1 Picea mariana
GTTCATTGCTCATTGGATATAATTGAATGGTTTAAGTATAAGTTGAAAAAGGTTTTTAAATTGTACTTGATACTGATTCACCCCCCTCTCAGTATCAACATGTGAGGCTTGGAAGGTAAAAATGTAATACTGTGAGGAAAATGCAAAGGCCTTCCATTTTGTAAAAAATTAATAAATTTGCAGCTTGCACGGCTGGCATTCTTCATCCGCAATTGGAACTGCACTTCTGTCTCTCCCCATTCACGGGTAAGTTTCACATCCATGGTTGCATCCTTATTCGTTGTGTTTTTTTTTTCCCCCCAATTTGCAAGTAAGCATTTTCAATACTCGGAGGGATCAAAATCCTCTTGCATAACATCTTTGTATGTGACTACTCATAACCCACCTCCATAACACCCAGTGACATATAAAACATGAAATCGAATATTCTCTTCATATACGAAGATGTTATGCAAGAGGATTTTGACTCAGGCATCTCCAGTATTTAAAATTTTCAATTACAAACTGGAAATAAAAAACAAAAAACAGATAATATGAACATAAACCTAGTAACGAAACCCACCCATCAATGCGGAACAAAAAAAGAGCAGTTCCAATCGTGGTTGCAGAATCCCAAGCATGCAAACTGCAACAAGAGAAACATGAAAACAAGAGCAAAAGCAACATCAAAACAAGAAACCAATCAAAAATAAATGAGAAAGCATCAACCACTGAACCAGTAACGCTGCTAAAGAACAATATTTCCCATATTCACTGCAGACAACATCGTTGAAGAATAAAAAAAATAAAAAAAAATTGGATGAAAATGTATTTTAACAGGCCTATTAAGCAATGAAGGAATGCAACCGCATCAACGAGACCCATTGATGAATGGGTAAGGACATAACTACAACCCCTAGCTTGCAAACTACAAAAACAGGTCCAACTGCATATGCAAGACCCCAATTTTGCAAAGTTGAAGAAAACAAGATCAAGCAACAAACAACAAACCAGTGAACAAGCACCAAAAGGCCCAACTGCAGCTGCATGACCTCAACTCTACAAAGTTGAATAAAAAAACTATAAGAAACATACAATGAACCAAGGAGAAAGCATCAACCCGTCAACTAGGAATGTCGGTGAAGAACAATATTGTCCAAATTCACTGCACACAAGATTGTATCAAAAAATCAGAGGAAAATGTATTGTAACAAATCTGTTAAGAAAACAATTCACATTGTGAGGCCTATCATGTAAACATTTAAGGATGTGAAGACTGTCCAAAGGCCTCCCACTGTGTAAACAATTAAGAAATTTGCATTTTGCACGGTTGGTATTTTTCAATACTGGGAGCGATTGAAATCCTCTTATAGCCCATCTTTGTATGTGACTACTACGACCAAATAAGAAGGACAGTAATGTTTTATTCGTATCATTCCTTATCGCCAATGTTCGACACAGAAACCACCTCCATCGCAGCCATAGTGACATATAATAAAAGGAAATCCTATTTTCTCCTCACATACAAAGATGTTCTACAAGAGGATTTTGACTCAGGCATCTTTAGTATTGAAATTTTATCACTTGCAAACTACAAATAGAAAACATCAAACAATGAATAGGAAGTTGAACATGGCATCGAAACCCACCTGTTAATGGGGAATGAAAGAAGTGCATTTCCAATCGCGGTTGCAGAATCCCAAGCGTGCAAACTGAAACAAGACCAACATGAAAACAACAACAAAAACAACAAGAAAATAAGAAACCAATGAACAAGCAATGAGCAAGCATCAACCAGTGAACCAGTAATGTCGATGAAGAACAATATTTCCCATATTCACTGCAGAGAACATTGCATAAAACAATGGGAGGAAAATGTATTGTAACAGACCTGTTAATTAAACATTCAAGGGTGTGAGGCCTGTTAGGTAAACATTTAAGTCTGTCAGGACCGTTGAAGGGCCTCGCGTTGTGTAAAAATTTAAGAAAGAATGCAATGTCGTAGGTCTGTTACGTACGCAAAAATAATTATTATATTATTTTATAATAATATATAATAATAATAACAATAAAAAAAAATAGTAACAATAGTTCAAACAATAGAGGCTATGCAAAAAAAAAATTATTCAAAGGACAAACTAATATGAAGTCAACTAATAAAAAACTGACTCTCTATGCTCAAAACTTTGGATATCTAAACATTTCAAAAAAATAGTAAAAATTCAGAAAGACCGTAGATGATCAAATACTTTGGATATGATAACATGTAAAACATTGGGAATAGTGAAGCTGGCAATAAGACCTCGAATTTGTTATCCAATTATATCATGCCATATATGGTATTTTTTATTATATACAAATCAATGTTATTAGTTCTCTAGTTCCAACAATAGAGATTATGAAAATATTTTTAGTCAAAGGACAAACTAATATGAAGTCAACGAATTATCGATCTCTATAGTCCCTGTATGCCTTCAGAAGGGACTAATAACATTGTGATTTTCATGACAACATAGAAGATATATGTTTTCAAATAGGATTTCATTATTGTTACCTTTGTTGTGGACATAATTGATTAGTGTTGTTTTGAGTGGAGAAAATGTTGATTTATCTGTGAGTTAGGCTTGTTGAGAATAATAATAATAATAATTTATTTGTAAGGTTATGGCAAAGTCAAACATTAAATTGGTGTATGAGATCCTCTTGTTTGTGGGATAAGAAATCTCTCATTTTGACTCAAGTCTACAAAAGTATACATACCCTACCTTCCTCTAGATTTGAACTTACAACTTCAAGAAAAAAAAACACATTTTTAACTATTATACTTAAATATTGAACATAATTTTTAGTTAATGTATAGTTAAAAATTTTAAATTATATCATTTTAAACTATGATATCATTATTGAAAACATTAGGGGACTTTGGCCCATTTTCGTTAAAGAAAATAATAATAATATTTTATTATTTCAACAATATTGATAAAAAATTATTGTTTCAACAATTCAATTCAATTCCTAACATCTTTTTTCTAAAAGAAACCATTCAAATATATGTATTTTGAAAACAAATTTTCATTTTTGAACAAGAAGATCAAAATTTAGGTGCCAACATCTTGTCAAGGTACTTTCTGAACCCAGAAAATAAACCAATTTAAACATAAATTAGATTAAAAGGTAAATATTGTCTTTTTTATATAACATGTCAAGGTACTCTCTGAACCCATAAAATAAACCAATTTAATACATATTAAATTAGTAGGTCAATACTATCTTGTTTATATAACATGTGGCTTTTTTTTGTCATCTCGTATGATGTGAAATGACAACAATGCTCATAGTATTTAGACTTTATATTTGATGTTAGAGGTTAGGTATTTATAGATATTGGATTGAATTTTTTAATTTTTAATAGTAATTTTATAGAATAATAAAATTTGAAATTGTGTTTTTATTGTGGAATATGATTTAAAATTGTTTTTTATTGATTAAGTATTTTGGGAAATAAATTGAAGGTCCAAACCTAAAAATATTTGAGGTGGGTGAAAATTGATCTCATACAAATTAGTAGCAATTATTTAAATTAGGTCAATAGCCTTTAACCTTGAGTGTTATTGACTTTGTCACTAAAAAATGTGGCTCTCTCCAAATTTGACGATCAATAATCACCATGTTATGCATGATGACAGATGCATATATAGTGTCAAAATTGAAGCAATTCAAACCCAACAGTGTATATTCAACCCACCAAGAAAAATATCAGTGAATAAATAAATGCAATGTAGTCTCAATGAATTAATGCAGAGACAATTATTATGTGTCTAGATCAACGTGAAATAATGAGTAGGGCCACAACAAAAACTTTTGGCATTGTTTAAAGGTTTTACATTTTGGCATTTTTTGTGGGAATACGACCTTATAAAATTTTAATGCCCATTTGGAATGGGATAAATGTTAGTTTACAATGTTGTATATAATGACATGCCAAGATGGGTTTTCCTTAATTATGACCCCAATACACAGCTACACTAATATCCATGATGGATGCCTTCACACTAACCCAACATTCTCAGGGTGAGAGATTGAGCAACTGGCTCAAAATGCCACAACTGAAGCTTTAGTTGCACTTAGTATTATCGCATCTGTAAACGTTGTGTGTACAATGTAAAAAAGTTAGTTGCTTGATCAACGAATGCACCAAATGGTTTCTAAGAGAACACTAGTTTCTCATTGTGGTTCATGGTGCCTTTTTCCCCTATTGAAGTTGAGGAAATATTAGATAGTCTAAGAAGTCTTGCATGAGATGCAATCATGCATGACAATATGTCCAAACCAGCATGCACACTCATAGTTCCATATCCATAGTTCATCTTTATGATAGAACTACTCAATGAACTATGGTTGAATGATTAATTAGGTTAAGAGAGTATCGCTTGTTCCCCATCACATATTGAAGAATAATCTAAAACAACATTTTGATAGTACCAATGTGGTTCATGCAATAATATCCAAACAATTTTCAAAAGATTACTATTACATTAACTTAGATAGAGATTCCAACATGCATATTCAACACAACTGATCTCCCACTTGGTGAACTATGTGTTGTCACTTATTGACCTCACTTTCTCAAAATATATCTATCTATGGGAAATAAAGAGAAACATATATCGCTTTATATCTATCCATTGCACCACTCAATTTATCTCCTAAAATTCTTCCTATATCCTCTGTCTTAGTCTAACTCAAATACCGTGATAGAAGACCCCAACAAACCCCCACCTCACCTTGATTGTCAAATAAAATACATATTCCATCATTCCTATAGAGATTAGTTGACTGGAATCCTCATTAAATATTTTAGAACACTTCCAAACCCAAACCTATTTAAATATTTCCCCTCCATGTGAATATCCTTTGGAAAACCCATATTCCACCATTCCTACATAAATCAATGAAATGAAATCATCATTAAACATTGTAGAACATTTCCAAACCAAAACCCCTTTGAATGTTTCCCCTCCATGTGAATCTCCAAAGGATAGTGGATCAAGATACTTTCAAATTTGAGCAACCTTAAATCAATCTCTTCAACAAACACACACAAATTTCTTAGGACAACCTCTTTATTTGTTCTTTAGTCCCCCCATAGTATATTTCATTATCCACATGGACAACTCACAAAGTTTACAATCTCATCATTATATGACTAGTTAATCTCTTTCGCGTGTCCCCACAATCACTAATTCTAAGTGAAATGATTAATCACCCCCATATACTCCCATTTTTGTTCTTGGCTTTGGACAAGTAGATCTTACCAACTTGGGCCAACCCCTTCACCATGAAGGGACAATTTTTTGAACATGTCAACATTTGAGTTAGTGAAGTCAATGCGAATGCTTTGACTCAACATTAACCAGAGTGTTAGGGACATGACCTCCTTAACCCCTCACATAAATAGAATAATATATTTTCTATGTAATAAAGGCCAACATTAATAAATAAGTCCTATATAATAATGTGAATAAGTCTAATGTTAAAGGACTTAATAGAAGCTTTCGCTTCTAGAATTATCTTCCTCTAGAATGTTCTTTAGAAGGTATAATTAGTATAAATAGAACTAGAAGGTGTGGGAAAGTTTTTCCTTAGAAATATTGTAATAGAACTTTACTTTCCAGGAGGTTTCCCCCTCAAAGAGGCAAGTGAACTTGGCTTTCTATCAATAAAGGTATCATTGTTGGTGTTGTTATTCTCTATATTTTGATGTTTCATTGGTATTTTCTGCAATATTTCTATCATTGCTTATTATAATACAATTTGTACCTTACAAGTAGTATCATAGCACTTCCCACTGTAGAAATTGTGGGAATTTTTTTCTTTAGGTTAGAGACGTGTACTAACGACATATTTAAAGCACAAATATTTGTTGTTCAATGGGTAAAACTACAGTTGAGGAAGAATTCATGCAAAAAATATAGGCAGTTTCACAAGACTACACGAAACAAATATTTTACATAAGACACAATGTATACATGAACATCACTCCCAAGTACCATTAGGCATATCGGGAGTTCCCAAGGGCTCCTCAAACCAGGTCTAGATCAGTCGATCAGACACTTGACTGCTATAGTGACACTATGAACAACACTTAAGAAGATACTCTATAACACCTACGTAATTAGGTATTATGGCTAAGGGTATGGTTGAGCCTCCTTAGTTGGTTCTATGAGATATTGGGATGAGTACTACTATTTTACCCCACATGTATATCAAAGAGCTATAGCAAAGGGAAAAACCTTATCTGTAGGAACCCTAAAAACCCTAACACTTTGGAATGAAATAGAAAAGAAAAGGCACAAAAGGGATATTTTGATGCACAACCCTGCCTCGTGCATCCTAGTTGTGAAATTTCTACACACTTTTCCTTGTTAACAATTTGGGCATTTCATAACTGTGGTATTCTTTAGGTTAGAGTATAACTCCACAACTGCTAAAAAAAAGTATAGTGGTCCCATCGACACCCTTATTTG
This sequence comes from Picea mariana, assembly GCA_032191745.1. Classification (NCBI taxonomy): domain Eukaryota; kingdom Viridiplantae; phylum Streptophyta; class Pinopsida; order Pinales; family Pinaceae; genus Picea; species Picea mariana. The sequence goes on from JASDQU010279326.1 coordinate 6,507, forward strand.
GGACCTATCCCCATTAGATTCCTCGCTTCACCTTTATCATTGTGGTACCTATAATTTTTAATCCTTTTTTTTGGACCCACCCCTCTTCCTGGCACCCTTATTTCCCCCCTATCCCAATGGCTTCCTCTTGTCACCCCGATCACAATGGTATATGTTGGAATTTTATCCCATGCTTGTGCACATCATTCTTAATGTTGAGGAGTTTAGACACATGGTTCATCTAGAGTTTCAAAACCCCAAAGCATCAACATATCCATTATTGGCCAATACTAAGGAAGGTATCACCAAATATGTAGAGAGGATCACAGAGACCATAAGGTCTTCTGACAAGGATGAAGGAGAAACACACAAATATCCATCGGAGCTAGCATTCATGCAACTTATATCTAACAAGTTATTAGGAATAAGAAGTAAAACAATACACACACATATCCAAATAGTAAATTGTAGACACAAAATACATCATAATTGACACATATTTATTAACATAGTCATTCCATTACAAAACATGCATAGATTAAGCAGAATATATATGACAACCACATAACGTCATACCTTCATCTATATAAATCCTCAGAAATACAACACATTGTACAATGTGCATTCTCTCAAGGCTTCATACATATGACACACTCATAAGTATATTAAAAAAAACTACAATATTACAATAGGCTCAGACTGAGCTTGACACTAAGGACTCAATGAATTTCATGTCAACATCAAGCTAGCTCCATTTATAATATCATTGATTCCTTTTATAGCTTTATTTCTTTGGGAGCTCTATCTGTTTATGCTTTTCTCCACTTGCTCGACTGAAAAAACTACCTCTCATGCTTCCAGAACCTCCTTGTAGTCCATGTAGCCTTTATGAATAAGGGAAATATTAACTGCTTTTCCATCTCATCTTTTGTCATCTCCAGTATCCCTTATGCTACTGGTAGTAATCATTTGAGAGGATTCCTAGATAATCCTTTTCATGATTCTAGTGTGTGACTTCTTGAATTCTGAAGCACATCAAAATTGGGACCGACACACATTCAATAATATTTTAGGCCTATTTTTCACTGTAAAAACTCATTCTGGCACACACTCCTTGTCATTCTTCATGCATTACCTTAGACACATGAAAAAATTTGGAACGACTACACACAACTTCATTTGTGTGTACACGTGAAGTGAACCTAAAATATTAGGTTCCAACAGACCCCCACCACTATTACTTGGATCGTCCTCGAGCCAACAACTTTAGGTAATTGCTGCCGCAATAAATAGAATAGTTCTTTTTACTTCCTCCACGAAGTCCTTAAATTGGCATTTTGGAAAATTGAAATGGCGTTGGATATCCCATGTAATATGAATAGTTGTTCGGCTTCCATGGAGGTGACATTAGAGTTTGTCAGGTCTGTGATGTTGAGTTAATCAATGAGAGGGTTGGCATCAAATTGTATGTCAGAGAGATGAGTATACATAACAAGGCCTTATCATCCATTGAAGTGATCAATTGTTGCATATTTTGTTGCTCATCCCGAGCTGTAGTGATCTCCTTCTTTCTTACGAAAATGACAAGCATCGAAATGACACACTCCCTAGGGTGAGGAAGTGTAAGGTTGGGGTGTTTATTAACATAATGAAGCCACAATGACACTTGGATAAGAATTCATGAGAAGTTATTGTCCCATATTTTCGTTGATTTTGTTGGTATCCTACCCCAGTCTGACCATTGGAGTTGGCGTGGTAGAGTTTTTTGTTGTAATTATCACATTAATGTCGAGATTTGCATTGATTCTTGCAACCAACTTCAAAGTTTACTTTGACTCGGGGAAATCGTCCTCTTTCTAGCGATGTTAATGAGTCATCATTCCCAAAATTAGATGAAGTGGATGTGTGAGAAATACCTGTCACTTCAACCGTTAATATTACAAATCTGTTGTTGCCACTAGATCTTTGAAATTAATGAATATGTAGACATCATGACACATTCACAAATTTACTCATTGGGGTTGTTTCACATGGTCCTATTCACCTCAAAGGGATTTGACCTATGACTTAGAGGGATGGAGTGACCCCAGGTGTGTCACAACATATATGCATGTGAGTGCAACCGGTCAACGTTCGCATGGGAGGTAGGAGGGTAGGATCAACTGATTCTAGTAGGATCTAGACTAACCATTACATCGATAATGATGTTGGAGTCGTTTGTGTGGTTAATGGGTTTGGGGAACAATTTTGAAGGGAACTAATCGTTGTAGTATTTTGAGGTTCTCCTACCTTTCCTAGTGTATAATTGGGGAACCGAGGATATAGGGTGTTTCTTGGGTAGTTTGTGGAAAAAATTCATATACTGATGAGGCATGTTGTGTCGTTTCTTAGATATCTAGTGTGTTTTGCAAACACATGTATATTGACGAATGTTGGCATCTGATTGAAATATTTCTTGCATGGAGGTTTAGACAACTACCAATTCATGATAAAGTTCTCGATGCGCAACCCACTAGCGTGAAAGTATTCCTATGAATATTGTATCAAGTGCATGAGCCCTCTAATTCTAGAGAATGTGCTATATCCATGCAATAAATGTGTCCAATGAATTTGATCCATCGTGCTAATATGATCCAAATTATTTCCCACGATCCTCTGCAGATATATGCAAGAATATCCTCATTGACTCTTCATATAGCTTGTTTTTCCACCTATCCACAACATCCTCAAAATCTGTTTCATAAGACTTGAAACTTCTCCAACTTAATTCAATGTATGCAGTGGGGTTGATGTAGTATACAATGCAACCTATGATCTTATAGATATTTTCAATAATTGATCTTTGTGCATCCTCATCCACTGGCTCATTATACGTATCACTTTCATAAGGATTTAGTGGTGCGCCCATGTGCAGGATGTTTGTTTTAAATGAAATATGCCTCTTCTTCAAGTTAAACACCACATTATTATCAAAATCCCTTTCAATTCCAAGTAGTGCAGAGTATGAATTAGATTCATCCATAATTTCTATGACTTCAAAGTCATCCTTTACCAACTCGATGGGTGACCATACCAACTTCAGTTTACCGATGACCTTCAAATATTTCTTCAAAATTATATTCACGTCAGAATCCAGATCCAACATGACTCCATCCATGTCATAACCACCAGTTTCTACTATCATTTTAAATTTTAGACCAATGTGCTTATGCTTTCTAACCTAACATACATATCTTTCTAGAAGTGGATTTGATATGGTTTCCTCCACTCTTTTTTCCCTCATGTAAGTAGATAACATTTTTGTCAACTTACTTGCAACTTCTAGATCATTCAACAATCACAAACAACAATACAAGAAATAACTTACTTGGCCTTCATATTATTCCTTGTGACCCAAGACATGCAAGACTTCTACGTACACTCTGCATTGCAATTCCTTCCGGCATTGTTCTTCATATGATTTCTTCTAAGAAATTCACAACTTATTTTTTCCACGATATTATTCGATTGACCATTGTTTAAAGCATTGTATTTATTCTTACACATGCACGAGCTTCCTCCAATTATATTTGCATCGCGCACTACAATTATTCGTGGGCGCAATATTCTTCCAATGAACTCTTCATTGTGCATTGTACTTCTTTGTGCATGTGATATTCCTCCAATGAACTTATTTTCTCCCTCTACACTTCTTCCTATATATGAGCCTCCTTAAGTGACCTATAAGTTGTGTGTTGCAGTTCCTCGCACACTCTTTCTTCTTCCAGTTCTCTCTGCGCATTGCGCAAGAACTCATTTTGTTGTGAAACATCAAACCTTGGAGGGGGATGAGTTACCTTTCTTATATTCTCATATGGATTTTTACCTAAGACTTTACCATGCTCAAAGTCTACTCTTGTCTTCTCTCCTCAGGTGACTACCCAAAAATCAACCTCCTCATTATTCTTATTATTTTTACATGGCTCCACATGCACCATGTTGCAATTGGTATTTTTGTCTTCCCACATTTTCAACAAGTCAGGACAGTCTTTGATGACATGCTAGGGACTATAGTAGTATGTGCAAATCATGTGTGGTTTGGTACAAAACCTTGAGACATGATCAATTTCTCCACAATAAAAACATGTGGAGGGTTTACCTCCTCCTCCGCCATATACTTGGCCGTGACAACACCCATATCCACTTTGGGGAACTCCTTGGTATCCTCCTCTTTCTGCATTGCCACTCTCACAACCCTTATACTCTTCTTGTGCCCAGAATGAATCATGGATATTATCTTGCATCAACTGGATTGAGCGAGAGATATTGAAATCATGTCCAACAAATTTATGAAACTCACAGAATGGATTATGGGTCATCATATGGTATTTATAAAAAGTTGGGAAACAGGGTGGCACATGACCCCACTGTCTACATATCTCACACCATTCTATCTTCCTAGATGGAAATGTACTGGGTCTGACCATTGCCAATAATTTGGCAGTGCAGGGCATTCATCTCTATGATGGCCTTCTGAGCGGCAAGTGGTACATCATACATTCTCACTCTACCACTATACGTATTTTTTTATCCTATCTATGCACTACCACTCTACACATTATATTTCTCTCCTAACAATGCACTACTATTATAATTGACATATTTTTCTCTTATCAGTGCAACACTACTCTATGCTTCATATTCATCTAATGTTGTTGCACTCTGCAATATCCAAGGGGTTCATAATTCATCACCTGGGCCCTTACTAGTATCACTATTGGTATCTCCATTGGACACCCTATCCTCTATGCCATACCTCTTTGCGGGCTTATACTCATTTTTGCTCCACTCTACACATTGTACTCTTACGCACTACTACCTGGTGTGATCCCTTTTATATTCATCTTGGGCCCGAACGCTCATCATGCACCCATGAATAAATATTTTCCACCTCTCTGCTCCACTTTTCGTATTTATATAAAATCTTATTGCGTACCTTTTGACTTTTTTTCTCCTCTTCTAGTCCTTTGGTTCCATTCCATTCCCCACTTCATCTCAACACTTTCTGGATCCTCCTGAATGGATCCATTTTCTTTATGAATTTCCTCCATATTTTCAAACCCCCCTCATGCTAGGGGAGTTTACTCATCCATTCAATCATCCTCCATTCACATTATCCCTTTCTCCATGAACAACATTTTTATCCAAAGTGAAATTTCTTCCCGCATCCTTTTTCTCGGACCTTCCACAAACTTTCTTTCATCCTGACTAAAATAATCCATGTATTCCATGATGAATTCAATAATGTAGCCTTATTTTACTTGAGAAAACTAGAATTCAATAGCTCAAGTCCACTTATTATCCAACACTTTCAATCTTTCAAGCTTGGTTTTATCCCGAACCACTTGTTCCAAATGCCACACAATACAATTGGAATTTCCAATTTTTCCTTTTTATCCATTTAAACTATAAACAATGAAATTCAACAAAGAAAATCTCATGCATATCCGGGTAAAGGTAGTCATATTTCCATTTCTTCACATTCACATTCGTCCCTTGAGTTTCTTGCAGGGAAAACTAATTTTCTTTCATAATCAAATAGTCTTGAATTTCCTCCTGAGATAGATGCCTTTTCATCTCTTGCCTTCATCATTCCCTTACAAGACTTTGAGGTCCTGGAAACAAAACCATTTTTTGGTGTTTTGTTCCATGCTTTCACATGTCCTTATTAACGCAGGGGAGTGTTATCACTAAAATTTCGTCCGCACAGGGCGACAAGAACTCAACATCATCAACACAGAAAAACAATCATCCATGGCACAAGGATTAACTCCACAGCACATCAAAAGGGCTAAAACTATACA
>JASDQU010279330.1:0-14683 GCA_032191745.1 Picea mariana
TTTTTGGGCAGAGTAATATAAAATCTACCACATCAAAAACCAGAATAAACCAAGAAAACCACAGAATTTCCTTTATATTTCAAAGTATATAGTAACAGTCCGTAGGTTGGCATCATATGACCATAGTTACATTTCTTCGACCTGGTATAGAATGCCACAGAACCTTCTAAAAGGAACAACACATAGCCATAATCCAACGTTCTCCCTTCCGGAATCTATGAATGATGAATATCTACAGTATCCCCATCCTAAAACTCTGCTCACCCCTGCATGCCAAGATTCATGCACTCTGAACAGGTCTCAGCCATTATTGCCCCACAACAGTCTTACAACTATGAGCATGATGTAAAAAACCATTTGAAAACTTTGCTTCTGTTTGTTTTGGTGCTTGTGCGCTTGATGAAGTAGCGAGGACTCTTGACTGGGTCTTCGCAGAAGGGCGTTCTGGAGGGATACTCTTCGTCTTTGGCTTCCCGGATCGTCTCCAAGTTAAGAACCAGGCATGGCCTGTAAGGCCTGGCTATCCGCCATGGTTGCGATAGCTGGTATGGAATTATGGGATGAACCTGTGACGATGATTCCTCCTCTTCGCAGTTTTTCTTCTTCGAGAATGATTTTAATAAGCCCTCCATTATAGACTTGGATCTGCCCCCATTCTTCTTCATTGCATTTGTGGCCATCTCTGATCTCTTTGTGGATCTCTACCTCTAATGTAGGATCGGAAGCAGATGTGAGTAAAAAAATGCGTGACGAGGAGAAGAGGAGAAGTAGTTAGATATAGCAGAAGATAGCTAACTCCAGGGTCCCTGATATTAATTATACAAGATATCGATCTCATGCTTGCGATTTGTTGTCGGTATATCAGGGAATCCCAGTTCATGTGGGCTTCCCCCAGCGCATGATCGGTTCCACAAGGAAGGATATTGAATTCTACAAGCATATTTCAAATCTGCAAGAATCTTTATAAACTGATTTGAGAAATCTGAACTGGATTCAGGTCTTTGGCATAAATCTTCTTCATAAAGTATGATTTTCCAATGATTGCATCTTAATGTTGACATGTATTATAACATTGGGTCCTTTGAAAAACCAATCAGTTCTTGACATGCATGTAAATTGGAACACGCTTAACATCCCAAAAATCTCACCTGGAACATGTCTTTTTGCATAAATCTTCATATTAAATTCTGCATGGCAAGAGAATTCGTCCCGTTCCGTAGCCGCTATGACTTGAACAGTCTGTAACCAGCCAGAAGCATTGCGGCATGAACATTGCAATTTCTATGCAGCGACCGCCGACCAGACACTGTTATTTACTAAATTTCTCTGACAGTAAGGCTGAAGCTGCTGGTCTACACGTCTGACCATATCGCTCGCTTATATAATGTTTATATGTTGGATATCTCGCCACCAATAATATATTTAGATACTGCTGGACGGAGGTGCAACATGGTTCCTGTTATTTGCTTTTGTCAATCATATAATATGTTCTGTAATTTTACAGGCAGTTGATTTTAATAGAAAAAACCATTTTACTTGGCATTTTTCCCGTGTCATTTTTGCAATCTTTGGTGCGTTTGGCGTATTGATTTATGCTTGAATACTACACTAGATGTCTAGATGGCACATGCCAAGAGAACATCCAACTTTATATAGGCTATTAATGTAGGGTCTATATGTTTTTGTTTGGCGTATCGATTTATGCTTGAATACTACACTAGATGTCTAGATGGCACATGCCAAGAGAACATCCAAATTTATCTAGGTTATTAATGTAGGGTGTGTTGTGCACTTAACAAGTCCTTCCTTGAAGCATATGAAAGGAAGAAACATTTATAGCAACTATTAGAGTAGGTAGTAATTTGACCAACAAGTCACCTTGTGGGTCACTTATTATCATAAGGTCCAATTAGGATGGGACTTAATGTGTATCGATAGGGTTTGAAGAATGTGTATAATCAAGATGAGAGACTTAATGTGTATCGACGGGACTTGAAGAATGTGTATAATGAGAATGAGACTTAATGTGTATCGATGAGGCTTGAAGAATGTGTATCAACCATAGAACTTTGAATAAGATCACCCTCAAGAATCAATACCTTTTACCCATAATTGATGACTTACTAGATTAGTTGTAGCATGGCAAATACTTCACCAAGTTGGATCTCAAATTGAAATACCACTAGGTATGAGTTAATGAAGAAGACACCTATAATATCTCCTTCTACATAAGGAAAAGTTTATATGAATGACTAGTAATTCCTTTTGGTTTATGTAATGCACCAACTATTTATGCATTTGATAAATGATGTATTGTGTCCCTTTCTAGATTCATTTGTAGTAGTGTACTTAAATTATATATTGGTTTATAGCTCTTCTTGGGAAGATCATATATCACATCTTATGCAAGTGTTAGAGACTTGAAAAAAAACAATTGTTGGAAAACTTCAAGAAATGTGAATTTGCATAATAATCATTGTTATATCTAGCATATGTGATTGATGGAGGAGAACTCAAGATAGATCCCATGAAGATGGATGCCATCCTCAAGTGGTTAACTCATACTAATGTCATTGAAGTTAGGAGCTTTGTTGGAGTAGCACATTAACTATGGAAGTTTATAATATTTTTTTTTAGCTATGGCTATACCGCTCCATTCCATAATAGCTAAGAACAAGAGTTTATAGTGGGGAAATAATTAATATAAAGGTTTTGATGAGCTAAAACAAAAGATCAATCAATCACCCGTTCTTGCATTACCTAATTTGTAGAATCATTTTGAAGTGGAGATAAATGCAAGTGGGTATGCTATGGGAGTAGTATTGATGAAGGGATGCAAGCTGGTATGCTATCATTCTAAAATGATTCATGGGGGAGTCTTGAACTTAACATGGTATTAGAGCTTGAATGAATAGAACATCTTTCACTAGGTATCTAGCCGTCATTTTTGCCATACAAGAAAATTAGGGCTTTTTACTGAAGAGTAATTTTTGACCAAAAATCACCTTGGGAAGTGCTCCTTTCCCTAGAGTATCTTTTGGTAGCTTGAGTGAACATTTTCAGTGGCTAGATTCTCCGGAAACACAAACCCTAGTTTTGACTGGTACCAGAAAACCAGGAAACTAGGAAACCAGAACCAGTACCAGTACCAGTCCAAAATTGCATAGGTCAAGTTTCAAGGGGTAAACACTTGGAATTTTTTGAAACAGACAACTCCAACAAACTCACCTCAACCCAACGCATCTCCTAGTAAGCTCAGTTTCAATTTTTGAGCACTTTCACTTTCTGGTCATTTTCTTAGCTCTAGGTCAAGATGTCTGCAAGCACCAAGCTTGTTGAAAAGTTAGAAGGTGTGGAAAATTTCCATGCCTGGAAGTAAAAAATTGGACCCATTCTTGAAGAGAATGACCTTGCAAAATTCATAAAATAAAATGCACCGTAGCTCGAAGAAAATGCAACCAAAGAGAAGTACAAGAAGGATGTGATTAAGGCTAAAAGAATAATTTCAAATTCCATTAAAGACCACTTAATCCCTCGAGTGTCTTCTAAGAATACTCCAAAATATATTTTTGATGCCCTAACCAGAATATATGAAGGAAGGAACATAAACCAGAAGATGAACTTGAGAATCCAACTCAAGAATACAAAGATGCAAAAAGGAGAAACAGTTCAAGACTGTTTATCTAGGGTTTCTCAATTCAAGGAACAATTAGAGGCAATTGGAGACAAATTAGATGAATATGAGCTCGTGATGGAAACTCTTAATGGTCTCACAAGACCTTGGGATTCCTTCATCCAAACTATTTTTACAAGAAAAGAGAAACTTCAATTTGACAGTTTATGGGAAGAATGTGTTCAAGAAGAAGCAAGAGTGGCCAATTGAGAAGCTGTTCTATTAAGAGATGAAGATCAAGCCCTATCTTCTCATGCTAAGGGTAGAAGACTAGCTCACATCAACTACAAAGCCTTACCATATGTAAGCAAGGTAGTTACATGTTTACCAGAACTAAAGGTTGATCATGAAGGTGTATGAAAGGGATGTGCACAAGGAAAGAACATAAAGAATCATTTTCCAAAGAGCAACAGTAAAGCAGAAGGAATTTTGGAACTTGTCCACTTAGATGTATGTAGTCCAATGTCATCAACCTCTCTAAGAAGGTATGCATACTATGTATCTTTTATTGATGATTACTCTCGTAAGACTTGGGTTTATTTCTTGAATTCAAAAGATGAAGTACTTGGAAAGTTCAAGGAATTCAAATCCTTGGTAGAAAACCTCTCTGAAAGGAAAATCAAGATACTCAGGTCAGGCAATGGAGGAGAGTACACTTCAAATGAATTTGGAAGCTTTTGCAGAGATATCGGGATTAAGAGGGATCTCACCACTCCCTATGATCCTCAACAAAATGGTGTAGCCGAAAGAAAGAATAGAACGATTATGGAATCATTAAAGACTATGATTCACGATCAAGATCTTCCAGTGAACTTATGGGCTAAAGCAACAAGAACATCAATATATGTCCAAAACAAATTATCCCACAGTTCACTTGGATTCAAAACTCCCAAAGAAATGTTCACCCGAAAGAAGACAGAAGTAAGCAATCTCAAAATATTTGGTTGTCAAGTATTTGTACACATTCCAAAAGAAAAGAGAACTAAGTTGGATCCTTTAGGAAGGAAGGGAATATTTGTTGGATACTGTGAGGTCTCTAAGGCCTTGAGAATTTACATACCAGGTTACCATCATATTGAGGTCAGCAGAGATGTAACCTTTGATGAAGATGCAACACTCAAAAGATCAAGGAAATGTCAGCTTGAAGAAGTATATGAACACAAACTTGTAGCTCCCAGAGTTGCAGACCCTGTAAAGGAATTTGCAATTATCCATGATGATGAGATTCCAGAAGATCATGATATGATAAAATCTCAAGAACCTCCCCATGTGACGATATCTCACAAGAGAAAGCCAACTTGGGCGAAATAAATTATTCAATATGCAGAGAAGTATGGTGCCCCAGAAGGAACCATGAGATAAAGCATGAAACTTAAGACATTCTCTAGCTATATGGCCTTGATGTGTGATCTCGTAGAAAAGGAACCTACTTTCTTTGAGGAATCTGTGCAAAAGAAAGAATGGATGGATACCATGCTAGAAGAATACCAATCCATTATGAAGATTGATGTATGAGAAGTAGTTCCCATACCAAAGAACACATATGTGGTATCTTCCAAGTGGATATACAAAATAAACAATGCACCAGAAGGAAGTATTGAAAATCATAAGGAAAGATTTGTGGCTCGTGGATTTTCTCAAAAGGAAGGCATTGAATATGAAGAAACATTTTCTCTTGTAGCCAGATACACTTCTATCAGAACCATCATAACTCTTGCAGCCAAAATGAAGTGGAAGTTGCACCAGATAGATGTGAAAACAACTTTTTTAAATGGTGTTATTGAAGAAGAAGTGTATATAGAACAACCAAAAGGGTTTGAAGTTGAAGATATAAAGACTCGTGTCTGCAGGTTGAAGAAAGCTTGGTAGGGGTTGAAGCAAACTCCTAGAGCTTGTTATGGCATAATTAATAGTTTCCTGACAAGCTTGGGCTTTACCAAGAGTAAAGTTGATCCTAACCTATACTTTAAGGTTATGAATGATGAGCTAGTTATATTGCTACTATATGTGGATGATTTATTCTTGACAGGAGAAGAGAAGCTCATCACAGATTGTAATAAGAAGCTTGTTACAGAGTTTGATATGAAAGACCTAGGCCCAATGCATTATTTCTTAGGTCTTGAAGTTTGGCAGAGACCAGAGAAGATCTTCCTTAACCAAGGGAAGTATGGTGTTGAAATACTGAAGAGATTTGACATGTGGAATGTAAAGCCATGAACACACCCATGGAAACGAATTTCAAGCTCCTAGTTGATACTTTCTCAGAGTTGGTTGATGCTACTCTATACAGACAGGTTATTGGATCATTGATGTATCTGACAAATACCATGCCAGATATATGCTTTGCTATGGACACCTTGAGTCAATATCTGGTTGAGCCCAAACATGTTCACCTTGTAGCTGCAAAACATGTGATGAGATACCTTAAGGGTACATTGGATTATGGTCTCTGTTATATCGGAGATCATGACTTCAGACCGCATGGTTATACTAATTCAGATTGGGCTGGAAGTGCTTCAGACAAAAAGAGCACTTCAAGATGTTGTTTTAGTTTTGGGTCAACCATGACTTCTTGGAAAAGCAGGAAGCAATCCAATATTTCTTTCAGCACGTAAGAAACATAGTACATTTGTAGTATTCCGGATATAAATAGTATGCACAGCATAAATATTTCAGCTAGAAATGGCAGAGCAACAATGATACAACTAGAAAAATACCAGAATAATACCAAAATAACACCAGAAATAACACCTTGATTAATGATAGCAATGTTCACTTTCCTCTTAGAGGGGGAAACCTCCAACAGAGAAGATATATATTACAATTATCTCCCAGACGACCTTTCCCATACACTCTACTTCTATTTATACTAAATCTATCTATCCAAAAGAACTATCTAGAGGAAGATCCTTCTAGAAGTGGAAGCTTCTATTAGGGCTTCCTACATTTGAATTATACTTCGTTATTTCTAGGCCTTATTAATATTGTCATTTATTACATGGAATTATATTATTCTACCTATGTGATGGGTTAGGGAGGTTAGGTCTCTAACATGCCCTCCCCCTTGAAGAACAACCTTGTCCTCAAGGCTTAAGATGAGGAAATTGTTGTAGAATGGTGGTCAACTCCCAGGTGGCATCTTCTGAAGTTGTATATTTCCATTGGACTAACACTTCCTTGATGGTGCACTGATAGAGATGACGCTCTCACTAGGCCAAGACGACCTGTGGCTGCAACCATATGGAACCTTCTTCATCCAACTCCATGAGACTGGTTTGAGTTTGGCACTTAGTTCCAATCACCTTCTTTAAGTAGGAAACCTGAAAAATAAGATGGAGCTTCGAATAACTGGGTAGAGATAACTGATAGGCCACCGATCCCACACGCTTGAGCACTGTATAAGGACCATAAAATTTGGGATCAAGTTTATGAAAATTTTCAAATTTGAGTGAAGACTTCTTATAAGGTTGTAGTCGAAGAAACACCTAGTCCCCTTCAACAAATTGTCGTTCGAAACAACCTTGATCTTGTTGTTGCTTCATGTGATTCTGATTCATTACCAAATTGTCTTTGAGGGCAGGAAGAATATCCTCTTGGAATGTAATATTTTTTTCAACCTCCTAAACCTTCGAGACCCTTGTCATATATGAGAGAACCAATGGGGGATTTTGGCCATAGATTGCTACAAAAGGAGTCATGTGAGTAGAAGTATGGTAAGACGTGTTGTACCACCATTCATCTAGAGGTAACCATTGATCCCACCGATTTTTCTTCTCAGATGCAAAACACCTCAAATATTTTTCCAAAGTCTTTTAAATATTTGGGATAGTCAAAACACCTCAATTTGGTCAAACAACCTAAATGGTGGGTGTCAGAGTCAAAGAGGTCATAAAGTTCTGCCACAAACTGTGTCCAAGCAACATACCCTTAGAATGCACTTTTTCTCCATTTCCACCATTTCCATCGTTCTAGATCCAGATGTGGGACACGATAACGAAGCTTGGATAAATCATCAATAATTCCATGCAAAGAGAAATATTGTTCCATTTGGGTGGGTGACCCATCCTATGGGATCTGATCCATCAAATTTGTTCACCTCAATTCTGGGAGGGCAGAGGTCTCGAGAAAAGTGGGTAGTATGAGGACCTTAGTAATGGGAAGAGTCATGGTCATCCTGATAATATGGTTGTTCAGAAGAGGAAGGGTTCTGGGATGACCCACGAAGTGTTCAAGGGTGGCTTTGAGGTATTTGATATGGGCACATTGGTCATGGAGGGTCTGAATAGTTGAATTGATTGAGCTAAGTTTTTCATTGATATTATTGATGTCTTCCTTGTTCTAGTGGTTGTCAGCAATCAAGGTATTTAGTTCTTGGGATTGGGTGGTGGCCATTTGGAAAAATGGGCAGGCAAATGGTATAGGGGAAACACAAGGGATTTGGAGGGGTGGGTGGGACCACTGAGAAGAAGGGTTTCAAATGATAGGTAACACTGTGATCATGGGAAAATGGGGGATCCAATGGGATAGGGGCCAAATAAGGGCATCAGAGTAGGGTCGGGTTCACAAAAAAAATATGTTAAAAATGATAGGTATCACTAGAATCGGGGCAAAGAGAGGAACCCAGTGGGATAGGTCCCAAATAAGTGTGTCGGCGAGAACACTATACTCTTCTTTTTTTGGCTTACTCTTTCGGAGTTATACTCCGGCCTGAATAATACTATAGTGATGGAATGCCCAAATGTTTAACATGAAGAAATGTGTAGTAATTTCACAACCAAAATGTAGAAGGCACAATTACGTGGCAATAGATCTTGTCTGTTCTGTTTTGTTTCCATCCCAAGGGGTAGGGTATTCAGGGTTTCTACAGACAAGGTTTTTCCCTATGCTATATCTCTTTGATATACGTGCGGGGTACAACAGTAGTACTCGACCCAATATCTCATGGAACCAACTAAGGAGGCTAGACCACGCCCTTAGTCATACTACCCTACTACCCAGGTACTAGAGATTATCTTCCTGAGTGTTGTTCTCGGTGGCACTATAGAAGTTAGGAGGCCAATTAGTTTATCTATGGAGGGCTTCAGGATATGTAGGCCGATATGTATACAAGTGTTGTCTGATGCGATACCACTTGAAGGGGTACCAACATGGGTTACAAGGGTGGCCAACATATGTGTGCTTAAAAATCACTTGTAGTTCTTGCGTGTATGTTTCCATGAATGCATATTTATGCACTGAATGACAAATCTCTGTAGCTTTAAGACGTCGGAATATGTCTCTACCCTGAAAAAAATTAACCCACAATTTTTTTTTGAGGAAAGTTCTTTGATACCACTTGTAGTATTCTGAATATAAAATAGTATGCATAACATAAATATTTCAGCTAGAAATGGAAAAACAACAATGATATAACCAGAAAAATACCAGAAGAACACCAAAAAGAGCACCTTGATTAATGATAGCAATGTTCAATTGCCTCTTAGGGGGGGAAACCTCCAACAGAGTAGAACTCTATTACAATAATTTCCCAGACTACATTTCTCATCCCCTCTACTCCTATTTATACTAAATCTATCTATCCAAACGAAAAATATAGAGGAAGATCCTTCTAGAAGCGAAAGCTTCTATCAGGTCTTCCTACATTTGACTTAGTTTTTTTTTATTGTTAGGACTTATTAATATTAACATTTATTACATGGAATTATATTATTCTACCTATGTGAGGGGTTAGGGAGGTTAGGTCCCTAACAACATTGAAACATGTTCCGCTAGTTGTGAAGCCATATGGCTTCAGAAGTTGTTGACAGGTCTGTTCAATCTGGAGATGGAAGCCATCGTGATTCTATGTGATAACCATACTTGTATAAATGATCCAGAATTGGATCCAGGAGCTTGATGGGGTTCAGAAAGGCCTAAAATGAACGTTCTCAGAATGGATTCCAAACAGACGTGTGCATATTCCTCGTCGATATGAACCCAACGAAATTTGAACAGGATCAAAGGGACGTCATATGCTCTAGATATCACGATCTATTCATTTGGCCAAACATGCAAACAAATGATGACTGTACAGTTCATATAATTCGTACAGTGCCACATGGCAGCTGACTGTACAGGCCATACAATCGTAAAGCTGATGTGGCAGGCACAATAGGCGTTGACGTGGAAGCATTTGGTGGTGACACGTGGCATTAGGCCGTACAAATGATGTGGCAGGGGCACAGTTGGATGCTGCTATGGTAGGTACATGTGGACCAATGTGGGAGTGACATGTGTCACCATTGTAAGGGTGACATGTGGCATGCTCGTATGACGAATGTACGACACATGGCATACATTGACTGGTCATATGTGTTGACTGAGCAGACGTGGTCCAATCTATGATTGACAAGTGTCGATTTGTTGGGAAAGTTAAACGATGCCACATGGCCCAAACATGGGCTACCACATGGCACCTGGTCATTGGTTTACTGTGGAAAAAGGTATATCGGACTCCCTGAGAATAGACTGCGGGACCTCTGGCATGAGGGACAAGCGCTTTGGGCAGGCCAGGCCACCAACCTGCCTGCATTGTTCCTTATGAACCTATGTTCAAAGTTAGTATTTGAACTTGTTTAAGGTTTCAGACGGAGGAGAATAGGGCTAGGGCCTAGCCCCCAACGCTTGGTCGCAAGTCTTTCCATATGAATATACCATGGGACATACATTGGCACGGTTTGATATGGTTAGACCCACAATTTCGGGCTAACCCGCATGCTACTCCATAAGACCCGGTCCTAAATACTTGCGTGCAAAGGTTAAGGGTTAATCCCCGATCGCTTGGGTTAGCCCGCCGACTAGGGGGCTTAACCATGGGCTATTTCATTGGGGGTTCTATCCAATGCTTGATACATGGAGCTTGGAGCTTCTATACCGCGGCCATATGGCCACCATAATATGACCAGGAGCCGAGATACAAGGGGCCAGCGCGCCAAACTTAGCCCGAGGCCACGTGCAGGTGCCTAATATGACCAAAGCTCGTTCTAAAGGGTTCGCGCCCCATATTTTTAGCATAAAGTGGGTTTATACTTTATATTAAGAGATTTTATTGTTTTATTCAATAGTTTTGGGGAGTTTTGGCCAATATTGGGGGATATTGGGCCCTTTTTAAGGCCAAATCTTGGGGGGAAGTTGGGAAATGATTACCAACTTCAGGTCTATATAAAATAGGGTTGCTTGAAGCCATAAAAGGACATTCGGAGTAGGTTTATGCTGAATATTTTCCAATCCAAAGCCATTTTTATGCAGGGAAGCTATTGAGGAGCGCACCTTTGCGGGCTATTTCTGGGAGCTTCGGTCATTCGAGTTCAGTGCCGTTTCTTTTGTTGGGTTCCAAAGATCTGGTAGAACAAGAACATATGAGTTTGTAAACTTTTTGGCACTGTTGTGATGTACTTTTAAATCTTTGAACATAAATAAGAAAGCCTCACCCACTGAGACAAAGGCCCAGAGACGTAGGCGAGATTTCTGAACTCCGTTATCACTTTGGTGTTCTATGGTTTGCTATTATTCTTGTTTTATTTCAGATCTGTATATGTGCATATGGATGTGATGTTTCTTCTATAATTCTTACTCTTTCATTAATCTTCCTAAATGGTTAATAAACACATGCATAATAACTCAACCATTGTCATTTAAAAGATCTTTTCGGATCAAGTGGTATCAAAGCTAGTTGACGTTTGGATTTGAGTTTGCATGTTAACTAGGGAAAAGCTACATCGTGGTGAAGGTGATATTGTTGAAGAGAATCCATTGATTGAATTGAGAAAGAAAACTTCTCAAAGAGAGAGGATGGTATCGAAAGAGGGGCTTTCTCAGGATTAGAAAGAGTTTCGAAAAACTTTCTTCTCCATGTTGGAGATGATGAAGGTTTTGTATGATGATTACTTGGAATGAAAGCGACCGAATCTGGGTGAATATTCAAAGGGAAAAAGTGAAGAAGGATAGGATCCTACTCAAATTACTCCTTCACCTCCATATTCACCTCCTTCTTCTTCAAGTTCAAGTTCTAAATCCAATGCAAGGAAACATGTCTATAAACATAAGAATGAAATGCGTTTATTAAAACTTGATGTTAAATTCAAATTACCCATGTATGATGGTGAATTTAATGCAGAGAAACTTGACAATTGGGTCAGACAGATGGAGGTTTATTTTAGTGTGCAAAAAATCAAGGGTGAGGAAACTGAGATCAAGTTGGCATCACTTAGACTTGCAGGCACAACACTCATCTGGTGGCAAAGAAAGTTGAAAAATGGAACGCAACAAGTGGGTAATGTATTTCCATCATGGAAAAGTTTTATTTTTGCACTTAGAAAGAAATTTTATCCTTTGGGTTATAAATAGAGCTTTAATTGAATGGAAAGCTCCTAAACTAAGAAAAGGACAAACACTGCAAGAATACATAGATGGTTTTCGTAAAATGGCATTGATGTTAGACATTCCTTTACATACCCAAGAAACTCTTATGAAGTATATAGGAGGTTTACCTGCACATATTTGGAATAATGTATTCATGTTTGGACCAACTAATCTTGATGAGGTTTCTGTTCAAGCGACATACATTGAAGCAGGGAAAATAGGTGTTGGTGTATTAGGGGAATCGTCTTCAAGGAAAGAGGACAAAAGGAAATGGAATGGAAAAAAGAAAATTCAGTGGCGAGAAAGGAAGAGAATCCCTCTTGCAAGTATTGCAAGAAAGAGGGGCATGATGAAGACCATTGTTGGGAATTGCATCTCGAGAAGAGACTAAATTGGTTCAAGGAAAAGAAAGGGAGGAAAACAGTTGCAGCAACAACACGACCCACAGACTTGGGATTAGATTCAGGTGATGAATCCAAAGTCTCATTGGTTGGTATGACAAGTAAAATTGGTGAAGGATTTGATTGTAGAAGTAAATTGTTTCACATAAGGGTCACCATGCGACAAACTAAGGTTGACATATTGGTAGATAGTGGATCTCAATCTAACCTAATTTCAGAGGATTTGGTTAAGAAATTGGGATTAAAAACATAGATGCATCATAAGCCCTACATACTTAAATGGATAAGAAACAATCATCAATTACCCATAACAAAGAAGTGCACGTTAAAATTTGCAATTTCATCTAAGTTTGTGGATGAGGTAACATGTGATGTGGTGCCACTAAGTGTATGTGAAATAGTCTTAGGCAGTCCATACTTGTATGATTGTAAATCAATCTTCTACAGGGAAAAGAATCAATATCATTTAACTAAAGTAGGTCAATAATATGTTGTTCATGCTCATCATTTAAAGGAAAATAAAACTCTTCAAACTATGGAACAATTAAGAAAGGTGGCTCATACAAGCAACACACCTATAATTGTTTCAAATCAAGTAATCGATCTTCAACAAGAACATGAGATGATTGTAGAATGGAAATCAAGCACAGTTTGCTTCAAGATAAGCTAATGTCGTGCAAATATTACAAACATATCAACTCATTTGCAGTCATATTTTTGATGCTATCATTAGTAATGTTGTCTACATGGATGATAGTGGCTTCAGTAAGATGTGACAGGGTACAGAAGGATAACAATATGATGTCAGTTATCATGATTGTGTTACAGTTGATCTTGATGAGATAGGTGCACATGATAGAGTTTAAAGACAGGGAACAAGCCGGGTGGCCTATCTCGGGCTTGATGACTGGTTAGTAACCTTTTGGGGACCAAAAGGTCCTTAGTGGGGAGGTGTGATCCAGAATTGGATCTAGGAGCTTGATGGGGCTCAGAAAGGCCTAAAAATCAAAGTTCTCATAATGGCTTCAAAACAGATGTGTGCGTAGGCTCATCGAAACGAACCCAACACAACTTGAATGGGATCAAACAGATGCCATATGCTCCAGATATCATGATCTTTTCATTTGGACAAACATGCAAAAGAATGACGACTATACAATTCGTACAGTGCCATGTGGTAGCTGACTGTACAGGCCGTACGACCGTACAACTGACGTGGTAGGCACAGTAGGCGCTGATGTGGAAACATATGGAGGTGACACATGGAAACAGGCTGTAAAACTGACATGGTAGGGGCACAATTGGATGTTGACATGGTAGGTACAGGTGGACCAATATGGGAGTGACACATGTCACCATTGCAAGGGTGACACATGGCACGCTCGTACTATGTACATACGACACATGGAAGAAAGTGACTAGGCTTATGTGCTGACTGAGCAGATGTGGTCCAATCTGTGATTGACAAGTGTCACTTTGTTGGGAAAGTTAAACGGTGCCACGTGGCCCAGACATGGGATGCCACGTGGCACCCAGTCATTGGTTTATTGTGGAAAAAGGTATATTGAACTCCCCAGGAATCGACTACAGGACCTCTGGTATGAGGAAGGAGCGCTTTGGATAGGCCGAGACACCAACCCGCTTGCATTTTTCCTTATGAACCTATGTTCGAAGTTAATATTTGAACTTGCTTAAGGTTTCGGGCATAGGAGAATAGGGCTGGGGCCTAGCCCCCATCCCCCGGTCGCAAGTCTTGCCATATGACTATAACATGGGACATACGTTGACGCGGTTTGATATGGTTAGACCCACGGTTTCGAACTAACCCACATGCTACTCCATAAGACCCAGTCCTAAATAGTTGCGTGCAGAGGTTAAGGTTAAGCCTCGGTCGGTTAGGCTAGCCCGTCGACCAAGGGGCTTAACCATGGGCTATTTCACCGGGGGCTCTATCCAATGCTTGGCGTGTGACATTGGAGCTTCTAGACCATAGCCATATGGCCACCATAATACGACCAGGAGCTGAGATACAAGTGGCCAACGCGCCCAGCTTAGCCCGATTCCACGTGCAGGTGCCTAATATGACCAGGAGCCCATTCTAAAGGGGACTGTTGATACTGAGAGGGGGGTGAATCAGTATCAAGTACAATTTAAAACCTTTTTCAACTTATACTTAAACCATTCAACTATATCCAATGAGCAATGAACA
>JASDQU010279332.1:0-14810 GCA_032191745.1 Picea mariana
CAAAGGATGAATAAGAAATGAAGATCAATACAAGCAGATCTAAATGCCAAACTCTCCAGCTGAAGAATGCCACACTCCAATAGAAGGTTGAAACCCTCAATAACTCGGCCCCGCTGCCAAAAGTGTCCAATCACCCTAATAAATATTCCAACTGATAGATCGGGTGATGGTAAGAACAACCTAGGTAACCGAATCTCCAAGATCCCTCTCAATCTCTGTAGATCTAAAATCCCCCATTGAATGGTGTGCCCCACTGGATGACTGAAACCCTAGATAATTCGGCCCTGCTGAAGGAGGCCTACAAATGCTCTAAAACTCTCCAAAAATATAGATCGGGACACTGCAAGTCACTAGGTAAAGTCTCAGGGTCAGATCTGAAGTGTAACCCCTCCAAACNTCTTGCTGGAATCCCTCAACTAGTGCGCCCTCTCTCTATCTGCACATGAAACTGATGTAGAATCCTCCTGCAACTGAGCAGATCTGGAACTAGAATGGTGTGGGAGAGTATTGCATCTCCAAGACCAAGCTTGGGACAATATAGGTGGAATCTTTCACCACCGAATCGTCCTCTAGGGTTTGTTATGTCAAAACCCTCAAAACCCCCAATATTGGGCTCACTAGCTAGAAGCCAAAAATCAAAATAAGATGATACATGAATGAATGAGAAGAGGCCCTTGCCTTTCCTTTATACTTCTTGGCTCCCTTTGTCCCTCCAAAGTGAATTTAATTTTATTAATATTTAATTAATTAATTAAATCACTTTAATTAATTAATTAACCTTTTTACCTTTGAAAATCTCCTTATCTCTCCTTGTGGCTTCCCTAGCCACTGAAAGTCACTTCTAGCCATCCCATCCTGTAGTGTTGCTCCTCCCGGTTCCAATGAGCTATTACACTGAGAGCTTCCTCCAAGCAATGTGCCCAAAATGACCTTTTCAGTGAATTCCATTGACTTATAGCTCAAAATAGTCAAAATCATGGAAATCATCAGAATGCAACGAAACCAAAGCTAACCTGTGTGGAATGGCTCATAATGATGGAATATGATCAGCAATGCAAGATGGACCCCAAAATTCCTCTCAAATACCCCTGTACTCGCTCTAGCACCCATCTAGCTACTCTGGTCATCATAAATCTCTGCCCTGTGATGATGTCCCAAAGTGGGGACATTACAGAAATACATAACTTTTTAGTGGAATGATGAATGCCAATAAAGATTGGACATACTAAAAGAGAACATGGTGACAACACCAATTTTGAGCTTTCCATATTGGAAAAAAGAATTTCATGTGCATGTGGGTGCTTCATACATTGCACTTGGAGCGGTTTTGGCACAACAAGGTGAAGGAGACATTTATCACCCAATATATTTTGTTAGTAGAAAATTGTCTAAGTCTGAGGAGAACTATAATACTACTGAAAGGGAATCTTGATATGGTATATTCCCTACAGAAGTTCAGACACTATCTATTGGGTCAACATGTTAATATGTTTACAGATCATTCCACTTTGAAGTACCTAGTTAACAAGCCAGTGTTGGGGGGGAGAATCCATAGATGGTTTTTATTGTTTCAGGAATATGATTTTGAAATCATAGTAAAACTAGAGAAGCCAAATGCAGGACCAAATCATCTATAAATAATTACTAATGGAGAGGAGCCAAAGAAATTGGAGGAAATTTTTCCTGATGCTAAATTATTTTTTGTTCAGATTGTTGATGATTATTTTGCTGGCATTGTTGGATTTTTTAGCACAGAAATGGCTCCCAAGTAATTTATTGTCGCGCAGGAAAATTATTTTGTAGTGTGCACTACAGACTATCAGCTGATTGGAGGTCATTTCTACAAATTAGGTGTAGATGGAATTCTGAGAAGATGTGTGATGGAGCATGAATGCTCCATGGTGCTAGCAGAAGCACATGAAGGGATAGATGGAGGGAACTATGCAGGAAATACTACAAAACAAAAGGTTTTGTGTGCATAATTATGGTGGCCTATAGTACATAAGGATGCAAAGGAATATTGTAAGACCCATGATGTCTGTCGGAGGGTGGAAAAACCATCTAGAAGGGGTGAAATGCCACTTATGCAACAAGTAACTTTACAATTATTTGATAAATGGGTTGTGGATTTCATTGGACCCATTAACCCACCAATAAAGAGGTCAGGAGCCAGATACATCATCACTACAACAAAATACTTAACCAGATGGGAAGAAGTAGCCCAGTGAAGGATTGCAGCACAGAAAATGCAGCGTGATTTCTCTTTGAGAACATGGTGACCATATTTGGATGTCCTAGAATTTTGTTGAGTGATCAGGGACCTCATTTTATTAAGAATACAATTAGAGATATGATAGAATAATTTGAAATACATCATCATAAGAGAACACCTTACCATCCCTAGGAAAATAGTACAATAGAATATTTTAACAAGATTCTAGAGAATGCATTGACAAAGATTTGCAATGTGAATAGGAATGATTGGGATTTGAAGGTATTAGCAGTGTTATGGGATTACAAGACTACATGCAAGAAACTTACAATAAAAAAACCATTTAGATTGGTGTATGGGAAGGAAGTAGTGGTTCCGTTGGATTATTTAGTACCTAGTCTACGCATTGTAGCAATCACCAACATGACAGAAGAAGGTGTTGCACAGGAAATATTGGACCAGTTGATGGAGATGGAAGAAGACAAAATCTTAGAAGGATTTCACCAGGAGGTACATAAAGTGAAGGAAAAATATTGGCATGATAGGAACATAAAGAAGAAAATCTTTAAGGAAGGAGATCTATTTCTCCTCTATGACAACAGGTATTTACAACACCTTAGGAAGTTCAGGATGCATTGGTTAGGGACTTATCAGGTAGAGGCCATCACAAATGGAGGTGTTGTGCAACTGAAAGATCTTGCAAGGAATAATCTCAAAGGACTAGTGAATGGAATTCGACTGAAGTCATATCAAGACAGTCGACCTAACAACCTGAGGTAAAAATAGAGAGAGAAGATAGGGTTGTACATATTGTATATAGTAGATTTTATAAGAAAAAGAAAAATATATATAAAAAGAAGAAATGTAGTAAAAAGACAAAAATATAGGACAATATTAGAGGCTTTGATGTAATAGAATTGTTATCATTAACAGTGTGCCACAAAAAAACCAGTGTTGAAGAGACTGCACATTGGAAAGTAGTAGACCGGTTCCAAAAGTGTAGCACACAAGAAAAAGTGAAAAAGTGACAACTATTAGTGCGAAACAATTGTCAGTATGTCATCCCACTCTAAAGGCAAAAAAGGGGGGGAAATGTGGTAATTTGTGTTTTTTTGGAGAAAAACGAAGAGAGAAATCTAAGAGCGAGAGAGTGAGAATTTGGGAGAGAAGGTTGAGAATTAGAGATCAACAATCCGGATCTTAGAAATATTTCACCACCATGAGTTGGAGCGTCGACCAAAGTCAGTTGAAACACATGAAGTAGCGCTCGAGAGACGCAAACAGGGATACAAGACATGTTGAAAATTGTGGATGTCGATGGAATCCATACGCTAGAATATAATCCCACTAGTATTCAAGTAGAGGAGGAACCCATCACAGGAGGTCGTGCAGCCTGAGGAAGATGTGGAAAGGATAGAGTTTGACGCGTCAAGAGGAAAAGGACCAAAACAGGATTAATATTACATGGTTTCAACGCAACAAGTCCTAGAGATGAAAGAAGAGAAAGACACAAAGCACGAAGGAGTACTAGAGGTTGGGGCATCATCCCCACAAGGGAAGAAGAAATCCTGAGTTGAAAGCAATGCACAAGGAATACCATTCCCACAGGTAGAATTGATGATTTTCATGCCAAAAATCCCAGAGGGAGTAAAAGTATATGATGAAATGGTAGGAGGAGTAAAAATGATGAAATACTCAGACCACAACGTGGCAGACACAATAAAATTCCCGGATTTGGTGCAACACAATTACATGGAGAGTAGAGGAGAGGGCCCATCAGGCACACCACTGTTGGAGCCTGCGTAGTGGATCCTGGGGCTCTACAACACAGGGATAATGAATCTTCTAGATATACCACACTTTGGGTGCAGTAAACACATCAATGGATGTGTGAAACAACTCCTAGCAAGGGTGCATGGAGAAATTTTGTGGATGGATAGGCCAATGCCTATCAATGTGGATTTGATTTCAGTTATCACTGGGCTACCCATGGATGGGGAGAAGCCAGAGCAATATCTAGAAGATAAAAGTAAGTCAAAGGCCTTCTCCGATGAAATCAAGGTGAAGTATGGCACGAATAGAGGAAACAGGGAAATCAAAATCAGTGACATAAATGATCCTACGACAATATTTTCTACAAGGATTCTAGGGTGCAAATTAATTTTAAAATGCATGGAGGAAGTACCAGCATGAGTGGTAGTGGTTTCAATGCATTGCGCGAAGTGGAGCTCAATGAGTTGGGACCCTTATTTACTCAATTCCTTCCTGGGGGACTGTAAGGACACACATGATTGGGGCTCTAAGTTCCACTACTCATGGTTACTTATCCTCATTGCACTTGTAGTATGGCAAGAACCAGCATGCAGTATGTTTTTTCAGAGAGTAGGAAAGTGTGGCCCAACCCACTACACGTCTCTTAGGAGCACAACAAACCCAAATATGAAGAAGGTGAACAACGTTGTATTCTCTCTATACTTTTTGGAGATCCAAAAACACTTATATGACACGTGGAGTATTTCCTATGAGACAATCCAAGAGTTTGGAGAGTTTGCCAACTTTCAGGAAATGTGCCATAGCATGTGGTTGTAGGTGAAGAGGGACCCAACCAAGGAGTAGCTACAAATGATCTATTTCATGATGATGTAGGATATACAAATGGAGTTCCAAGAGTGTCTTGATGAATGGAAGGTACCAAAAATTCCAAGGACAGTTCTAGGAGGACAGACTCAGACGTAGGATAGAATAGTCCCTATGCACCAGATAGGAAGAAATTGTTCCAGTAAGAAGAATAATACAACACAAGTTCCAGTGGGGTGTATCAGCCTAATTGAAAAGAAACATAGGACACAAAAGAAACCACAGGGTGGTTCCACACAAGTCCCACCATGCATTGGACAGACACCAGGAGTTACAAGAGAACATGTGCACACAGAAGAGTAAAGGACAGAGAAACATGATATACCTGCAAAGGAAGAAACTGGACTGGGGACAGGCATGGATACATAGATTCTAGAGACATCTGAGTCATCATATGCCCAAAGGAAGAGGACTAGGGAGCAATCAAGTGGCTCCAGGAAAAAGGAAAAGGAATATAGAACACCATCTCATACATCACTGACAATCGATGATGTTGAACTAGTAGCCACAACAGTCGAAGATCGACTATCAGAGGTGTGGGAGAATGCTGAGAATCACAGGGATTCAATTATGGAGCAAGTACAGGAACTGAAAAATGCATTGGATAATTTAAGGATCAGGGCAGAGCAACCACGGAAAGATAAACCAGTGAAAACTAGGGAAGGAATGTCTACTGGAGAAACAGTGAAAATCACAACGCGAGGGAGTGTGAATTTATCATAACACCTAAGATGTTGTTCATCAACGAGGAGGATATAAAGAAGCCCCTGAAGGAAATTGAGACATTGGACTTGGCATTGGACAATATCCTGACGAAGGAATTGTATAAATTACAGATTAGTGTCGTGCAGGAAATTCAATCCAGGGAAAGGTCTGATGCAATGAACTTACAAATAGCGCAGGAAGAGAACATCACATTGAAGGAAGAAATCAGCTAAGAAGGGAAGGAAAATAAGATATCACAACAAAAGGTAGATGAGATAGAGAAGTACATTGGTGTAGTATTCCAAACCATCCCAGATAGCACAAAGTCAGAACAAGTATCTTCTAAGGAGAAGATGAGGAAAATAGTGCAGGCCTTGGAGAAGTACAAGAGCCAAATAAAGGTGTTGGAGGAGCACGCAGTACCCACTACTCCTCCATAAGTTAGAGCATAGAGAGATAAAGACGCAACAACATCTGCAGAAAAAATAGTGCAGGTGATACAATGAATAGCAGAGGTATTGGAGAAGAGCGCCCAACTGTGGACATAGATCTTAGAAGATGGGATCTTGCAATATCTACAAGGAAGGGAAGATAGAGTGCATGTAGTAATGGAAGAGTTAAAATAGTGAGAGAATACAATGCTACTTCCCAAGAAAATCAATATTGCGATAGAGATGAAGAGCCTATAGGTAGAAGAGAAAGTAGTGCAAGCGCATAAAATTGCAATACGGGCTCAATCGGAGCCCCTACCGGAAAATAATGAATAATTGGTCATGGATATTGATGAAACAAAATAAAGGGTGGAGCAGATAGGCTTGGAGGGAGGAGAAATATTGAAACCTCCAGTCACCACGCAGATGGTAGAAGCCATGGAAAAGAAGAGCAACCAGGATCAAGAGCAATGCCAGAAAGCAACATAGATGTATGAAACACTGGCACAGGCAGCGAAAGATGCAGGATTTAGTGAGTGACTCAGGACCATTCACGATGTCAGTGTTGGGGTCCTATTGGCACCGGACAATTTTGGGAAAGAATCAAAGCAGCACCAGAAAATAAGGAGTGCACCAAAAATAGAGGAAAATAGGGAGCACACCAGAAAAAGAGGAAAGCAACATCAAGAAAAGTAGTTACAAAGTGGACAAATTGTTGTGGAGCAGTTAGAAAGTGGAAAAGCGTCGACTTGGAGAATGTTTGGATTGAGGATCAACCAAGATTGAGCTGTTGGAAAGTGGACAAAGCTAATCTGCTTAGGGTTAGGGTTTTTGTAAGGGATTTGTCCCATTTTTGTTGTATAAGTAGAATGTATTAGGACTATGAAAAGGTTGGTGTGTTAGTTTAGATGACTTTTAGTTGGTTAGAGGAACTTTTGTTGAGAGATTGGTTAGATATTCTCAGCTTTGTGAGGATTTTTGTGATCTATGGAGATCGATTGTAATGGAGGAAGAAATGTACAGTGTGCATCACTATATTTTGCATGAGGAATATGAATAAAGATCCAAAGTGACAAATATTTATGGATGTAGCCCAGGAGGGGGTGAACCACAGTATATTTGTGTCATGTGTATGAATGTTTTCATTGCTTACGGTTATATTTGAGTTAATGAGCTAAACGATACATATGTTAAAAAAATATATGGAATAATATTGTGCATTAAGGATGAATTGATGAAATCTGTAGAAAAACACTAAATAGATGAATGTCATAGTTAGTATTCATATGTGAATCTTATGCTACAGTAGATGAATATATGTCATTTGGTATATGTTGTTATAATGATCAATGAAGTCGGTTGGAATGGTTGATTCATTGGTTTGAGATAAGGTATTTCTAGGGATAGCTTGATAAATGAGGGTTTTTGAGCTACTTGTTGAATAGATCTAATTCCCCTGAGAGAGATACACATCCCATATCTTGGTTGCAGAAATCTGATTCATGCAACCACCCATTGAAGCCATCTCAGGTGAGACTACACAATGTACCTTGTGTGTTGTGTTTCCTTCTGGTATCCAGAAGGACTGATGGCAGAACGAAAGTTGGTAATCCTATAATTAAAACCTGGTTCAGCCCACAAGAAGCCAAGAGTACTAAACATTCTCAAGTAGCAGTGGTCCCTATCATATCTGCAATTGATACTACCCATGTATCTTCCTTTCCAAGAAGGTCAGTCCCATCTTCTCTTATTCTTGATAATATTTAGCTAATTTAGGACATTTTCCTATCATTGGATAGATATATTTTTTATGACAAGTCCAATACTATTTTGAAGAGGAAAAATAAAAAAAGAAAGAAAAAAATGTTGGTGAATAAAATGGAACATGACATGAAACAGAGAACACAACACTACAGATAGTCAAGGAGAAAATAAAAAAATTTGAAGAAAGAAGGTGGCACCTAAAGACACAGTTATAACACCTAATCACAAAACACTGTGATCAAAACATCACAATGCATATTACACATATTTATCTACATGATATGTTTTTCAACTCAACTTGCATTCTGCTATATCATAATGACCCAAGGAGTCTTCTTTTATAGTCATAAGATCTAACAGACTCCCATAGAATCTAAAATATCTTTTCCACATATAACTGTCGGTAGTTAGAATTGATTCCACAAAATCCATTCTACCAAGTCATATCAATAAGAGGTGATCAATCACCCAATTATGTTTTCTTGTTGGTCAACTCTCTGATCGACGTGAATGTCAACTACCTAAATGAATGATGTGGTGTGTTATTCAATCGTTCAACCAACTGTCTCTAGATTTTGGTCGACCTCTCAACCGACTGAACTCGGGATATGTGTGATAAATATTAATTCTTGATGTTCCAACACCCCCCCCCCCCNTCTTGAAGCCCAAGCAAAATTTGAGGCTTGATAAATATGGCTTCAGCTAAAGGTTTAGTGAAGATATTAATGTCGTCATGAACCAACTATCACAAATAGTGAGCATGGATCTCAACATGCTTCATCTTACCATGAGAAATAGGATTTTCAACAACCTGTATGGCACTTCGATTGTCACAGTAAATTGTAGTCAAGGTATGAGCAGGAAATCCAAGTTCATCCAAAATTTGACAAATCCAAATTTCTTCAGTACCTACTTGAACAATGCCACAATATTTTTCTTTTGTAGTAAAAAAAGAGACTAAATTATTTTTCTTGCATGAACATACCATAATACTAGTGCTATAGAGAAACATATACCCAAAAATGGAATTTTGATCATCTTCATTGCTATCCCAGTTGGATTCAGTGAATCCAACTAGTGAATTTGAGCTATGACAATATTTAATACCCAAGTGAGCAGTACCCTTGAGATAACGAAAAATTTGTTTGACTACCTTCTAGTGGATTTCTCTAGGATCTTGCATAAACCAAGAAACCACACTAACAACAAATGAAATATCATGTTGACTATGTGTAATATAGATAAGATTATCGACCAATTGTTGAAAGAGAGTAACATTGACAATGGGTGTTTGACATGTTTTAGTAAGCTTCACTCCAAAATGAAAGGGAGTGGAACATGGATTGAAATAATCCATATTAAAACACACATATCCATTACATATTTAGACTGAGAAATGAAAATACCATAAAAAATTGGTAATACTTGAAGACTCAAAACATAATTCAAAGTACCAAGATCTATCATATCAAAGGAGTCAACAAAATATTTCTTCAGTCTAAGGATGAGAGAATTATTGTTTCCAGTAATGAGTAATTCATAAACATATACAAAAACAATCAAAGTGTCTCCATTGGAGTGGAGAACATACAAGATGTGATCATATTCACATTGTTTGAATCCAAGGAAAGAAATAAGTTGTTGATATTAATGTACCAGGATCGAGGAGCCTGCTTCAAACCAGAAATCAACTTCTTGAATCGACACACCAAATTTGAATCAATCACAAAACTAGGTGGTTGTTCCATGTAAATTTCCTCAAACAGGTCTCGATGAAAAAAATATCTCTTCACATACATCTTATGAATATTCCATCCAAAGAGAACAACGAGGAAAATAATTAGTCAAACATAGTTCATCTTTGCAATGGGGGAAAAGGTTTTAGTATATTTAATTCCTTCTTGTTGAGAAAATAAATTTGCGATGAGGCGAGATTTATGTCACTCAACAACACCTTCAGAGGTAAATTTGGTCATGTATTCCCATCGAAACTTCACAATGTTATTTCCATGTGGTCGGGGAACCAAGTTCTAGGTTTTATTCTTTGATAAGGAATCAATTTCAGACTTCATTTCTTGTTCCCATTCAAGTCAGCCTTTGGAATCTGATTAGGAAATAGGTTTGAAAGTTTCAAGAACATGAGTCATAAAGGAAACGTTGGAAAGTTGTTTATGACTTTGATCTTGTCTTCCACAAGAGGCATATCTAGCATCAACTCTAGTGGTTTCAATTGTCTTGGAAACCCATCAGGGAAGAAAAGCGACAGATGAATCATGATGCATGACAGTGGGTGGATAAAACATAAGAGGGTCTTCAGTCGGTGGACCAGTCGAAACAGAGGCATTGAACCAGTTTACACAAATATCGATGAGTGAGTTGAAATAGGTGGATTTGATGAACCAATCGAAGGATTAAAGAGAGAAGAAGGAGAACCAATGTCCAAAATAGTATCGAAGGGAGCATCCTACAACAATATATAAGAGAATTTCAACAACTTAACTCTGGAAGAATTCTCATCAAACTGAACATTACATTGGACAATGATTTGTTGTCGGATGAGATCAAATAGTCAATAGGATTTCAAATCTACAAAGTATCCCATCATGATGAAAGCATGAATCTTTGCATACAACTTATTTTGATAGTCATCAGGAATTTGATCCCAAGAAACACATCCAAACACATAGAAGTGACCAACAAAGGGTTTCATTCCATAGCATTGTTCAACTGGAGTCATTGAAGGAACAACTTGAGTCGAGATGTAATTGAGCAGATAATTTGCATAGTATACTGCTCCAACCTAGAAGCGAGGGGGAAGATATTTATCCTGTACTAGACATCTAGCCATCTCGACTAATGTATGATTCTTACATTTTTCAACTCCATTCTATTGAGGTGTGTGAGGAACCAACTTCTACCAATCAATACCATATTGAAGTAGGTATTATTCAAAAGGTCAATTGACATAATCACCACCATTTTCTAATCTCAAACACTTGATGGATCAACCACATTTATTTTTAGAAAAGGCATGGAATTATTTGAACTTATCAAAGAAAATATTTTTATTCTTTGAGAAAAAACCATTGTTAAATGAGAGAAATCATCAATGAAAGAAATATATGCCTTGCACCTTCCAATGAATGTATATTAAGAAAATAGACATCAATGTGATTGTTGGTGTGTGTCCAGATCACTCTAGACCACCACTATGGTGCATTGGTTCTCCTCTAGTGTGCATTCATTGAGTTATATAGAGTATATCATGTGTAAATTATTCATTATTCGTTATGGTTAATGAGAATTCTTCTATTCTTTCTCTCCTTCTTCTTCTTTCTCAATTTCTCTCTACAAATGTGTGTAGTATTTTCTAGCTAAATCTATTCTATTCAGGTTCAACAAATTTACAAACCATCCATGAAAGGAAGCACCTCTAATAATTATAATAACTATTTATTATTATTATTATTATTAATTAATAATTATATTATTAATTATTAATCTGGGAGAATGTCTTCCCGATGTTGTACAAACATCAACACTCCCTCTCAACAAGGGAGACATTATGCACCTCAAGTACCTCGAATATTCTTTCCTTTGAAAACTACACATAGGCCATTCATCACTAGCCAAGTCAACATGGCTAACTCATCCTCCTTATCCAAGTCAGCATGGCCACTCTGGGAGGATATTTTTGTGATGCATCTAACTTCAACACTCCTTCTCAGCTAGGGAGACATTCTACATCACGTCAAGATTCTTGATTTCAAACTTTGAGGCCAACTCTCTCTTATAGTTTTCAATGAGCCTTTGTTGATGTAATTATCTCTAGCATGCATTGAGTTGATCTAATTATCACCGGCATGCACCCAGTTAATTATTTCCAATGATAGACGATATTAATTTAGTAAACTCTAGAACATTACTAAGTAATTACACTCAGAAAATTTCAACTACTTAGAAACTTCGGTCTCTTCCTTAGATCACTTCCCATGTGTGAGAGAGAAAAAATATGTTTGTCTATTGTTGTGTCTTTCAAGTGTCTTTTTATAGTAATATTAAATTGATCCAAAGAGACACGTCTTTTTGAAAATTAAATTTAATTTTCTTTCTTTTAAATAGTTGGAGAATACTTCTCATAATTACCCAAAGATTAACATTAATTTGGTTATAATCCATCCACATAGTATTTGACTTTGTTAAATTATTCCTCCATAATTCATGCAATTCTTTGCATAATTCTAGGTAGAAGTAAATAAGCAATACATCCTTCATATTTAGGTAATTAGACATTTTTACTAGAAATTATTGCCCACCATAATTTATGGAATTCTTTCTATAATTTAGGTAGGAGTAAAAGGTAAATATGTTGTACATAGAGATTGTAACAACCCCATAAATATTTCCAACATTTTACTGTACTCTCATTTTCTTGGGCCCTCCGGTGAGGGAATCAAGCCCAGTCTCACTCTGATACCATGTTGATTTTTTCTTATATGAGATAATATTGTATATGATATGATATGATAGATTCATATTACAATGATGAATGTGCCAAATATATAGATAACCTAAATGCACATATGGTGACCATCCATGAAAGGATGCATTTCTAATAATTATAATAACTATTTATTATTATTATTATTAGTAGTAGTAGTAGTAGTAGTAGTAGTAGTATTAATTAATACTTATATTATTAATTATCAATTTGGGAGAATGTCTTCCCGATGTTGTACTTCATTCTTCTATGAGAAGGGCTAGAATGTCGAGGTTGATGCAACTAATAGAAAAATGATAAAAAGGAAGATTGTTATAAAACAAATAAGAATAACGGAACAATAAATGACTAACGCAAAATCCTATGGTTATCTTAAGCTATACCCCCTCTAATGGTAATCACCTCTAGTCCTAATACATTGAATGCATAACCATAAGGAATTTATCTCGGTAAAAAATGATGAAAGAAAGAAAAAGTGCTTGAAACCTGAAAAGGGGACTTGCAATGCAATAAAATAATATAAAAAGGAAATATAAGGGGTTTGGAATGGAAACCGTACCGAGGAAATGGTATCTCAAGCAACAAGCACTCCCTTTACAAGGTTAAGAACCAAATATAAAAATAGCATAAAAACCTCAGAATAAGTACTCTACGCCTTGACAAAGAGAGAAATTCAGATAATAAGCCTCTTTGAGGGGGAAACCTCCTTATACATCACATGAATTCACAAAAAAAGATGATTCCAAATGAAAATGTCTCCTTGGTATATATAGGAAACTAGGAGGTACAATTACAACTAATGGACCCAAGTTGGCATAAATAAAATAACAATACCAATGTAATATGCCCCAATTAAGGGCTAATGTGCCATGATTTAGGGCTTAACATGCCCCTCCCATTTAGAAAAGTAGTGTCCTCAATTCTTGAGTAGTTCTGGATAATTGTGTATAAAATACTCATCTTCCCACATGGAATCTTCAGTAGGTAGTTTCTTCCACTTAATGAGATACTCTAAAATTGATCTATTCCTCAGCTGGTGAATTCTTGTGTCAGTGATAGCTTCAGGCTCCAATATGATTTTTCCTTTCTCGTCAAGTTATAGCAATATAGTTTGAATTGGGATATTGTCACCTATAAACTTATTTAAGAATGAAACATGGAAAGTTGGGTGTACTCACGAAGATGTAGGCAGCTCCAATTTGTATTCCATAGTACCAATATTTTGCAACACCTTATAAGCGCCATAGTACTTCGGTGATAATTTATTATCGTTCTTAGATTTATTGAGGGAAACATGTTTGTATGGTTGTAGTCTTAAAAATATCCAATCCCATACTTCATAACTTCTTTAACTACGATGTTTATCTTCTTATTGTTTCATGTGATTATGTGCCATGTTCAGGTTGTCCTTTAAGAGTTGGAGAACGTGTTGTTGATGCTCGATGTGATATTCCACTGCTTGAACCTTAGATTTTTATTTTAGATAAGAAGTGATGGACAATAGGTGATATCCATAAAGTTCCATAAATGGTGTCATTTTTGTTGCATTATGAAAGGAAGTGCTATACCACTATTCTGCCAAGGGTAACCACTTGAACCATTGTGTTCATTTATCAGAGACAAAGAAATGAAGGTATCCTTCCAGAGATTTGTTCACTATCTTGGTTTTTCCATCAAATTGAGGATGATAAGATGAGTTATGGGCCAATTGATTACCCAAACAAGAAAACAATTATTTCCAAAAATGTCCAGTTGTTGGTTTGGTGTTTTGACTATTTTTCCAATGGCCAAATCCTTTTTTCATATGAAAGTTATACACTCTATGCTCTTATTTATCTCTTTTTAAAGGTATTATCAGGTTTTGTACATCAATTCGCCATTGAACAACATGAGGTATGTGTAATTATTGTTTGTAATGATTTTATGTTAATTCATATTCAATTAAATGATTACAATGTCCTAACATTTCTTGTTTTCTTGCAACATGCCAAAAAAATTGATCCGGCCCTCCATCTAGTCCTTTGTCTGGACCTCCATCCAGACCTTCATATGTACCTTCATCTGTCTCTTTTCCAGGAAGTTAACTTTGAGCTCAATTTGTGGGAAGATGAAGTTGAATCAGAAACATCTGTCACATGGGTTTTGTGCCCAATTTGCCCAATTAGGTACATCATGGGTTTTTTCCTAGAATTGTGGATGGATTGAGAGAAGTATGTGGTCCTCGATTGGGCCCTCCAACCCTCGATCTAGTACTCCATCTGGCACTTGGAGAGCAGTAGAGTTGGCAGTTAGCATATCGGAAGGTTTCTATGGGTGAATTGGGAACATGGGTTTTGTGCCCACTCACGCACTCTAGCTATGGAACTCAACACATCCAGACTTGAGCAATTGAAGAGGACGCTATTTTGAGTGCACGATACTGTTGGAAAAGATGATTTTTGTCAATGTAATTAAATGAATTTTTTTTTTTAGAGAGTGTCGACCCTTCCAGTGGTTGACCTCTCAAGCTCTATATAAACTCTATAAATACATGTTGTCTATGCCATGAAGTAAAATGGAT
>JASDQU010279335.1:0-14899 GCA_032191745.1 Picea mariana
AAAGGTGGTTGAGGGAGTCAACCTAATTAGCCCTAAGTCATCAACACCTGAATAAAACCTTAAGTAATTCCCTTAACCAATCGTCGCCTAGCTCAGAATCTAAACCCTAAGCTTAAGACCTTCTAGAAACCGAGGGGGGGGAAATTTTAGTGTGGCCTTAACAAATGAAAATTTCAAAAAAAAAAAGAGAAAACAAAAACTCAAACCATCACCCTCTCTTTATCCTTGTCTACCTAATAAAACTATCCTCCATCGCCTAGATCTTCCAGTATCCATATCCCTTTTACTTATCTAGTTCACTGTACTACCGCCATCCCTCCTCGTAAATCCTTTTTTTTTCGCTTTTGTAAAACATTTACTTTTCCCCTATATTGGTTTGCCATCGCCTTAATCTCTCATTAATCCTAAATATACAGATATATTAATGGTAAATTAAATGATGAATGCATACTTATTAATAGAAAAATGGAAATATATATATGTATATTTATATTATAAACAAATGATAAACAAATAAAGTTAAGCATGTGAAAATATAAGGAAATAAAAAAAAAATGAGCGCACATACCCTTGAATTTTTGAAAAGAAAAATAAAAATGAAATATATAAACAAAATAAACTAAAAAGGAAAAATAAGAAAGTCAAAAGAGAAAAGGGAGGGAAAACCTAAAAAGGGAGGAATTAGGGTTTGAGTCAGGATAAAAGAAAGGAAGAAGGGAAAGAAGAGGACTTTTTGCTGAGATTGGTATTGTTATGCTGGGAGAATAGAGACTGACTGATTTCTGGTAGGAGTTGGGAATCCTCAGCAGACTTGAGTGGTAGCTCAGCCTTGGAGGCGAGCTGAGGAGCTAGTTACTCTCTGATTGTGTGTG
Source organism: Picea mariana (assembly GCA_032191745.1). Lineage (NCBI taxonomy): Eukaryota > Viridiplantae > Streptophyta > Pinopsida > Pinales > Pinaceae > Picea > Picea mariana. The sequence continues at coordinate 873 of JASDQU010279335.1, forward strand.
GCCCCTTTGCGGCTCGGGGGGCTGAGGGGGAAGAAGAGTACCCCTAGCGTTTGGCTGGGAAGTACCGGTGGGTTCTTCGCGGTCGGCAAGCAGGAGCTGGAGCGGCACGGAACGAAGCGCGGACGACATCGCAGTGGGCGAAAGGCAACGATATGCTCCTTGGTTTATAGAGTAGAATGCATTAGGTTATGATTAGATCTGTCTATGTAATGGTAAATCTAGATGGATGAAGGCTTAATTTTCATAGATGCTGGTTATCGTTGGACTGAATGGTTGATCTTTAATTAGCTTACTCTGGCAGATTGTTGTGATATTAAAATTTGTTGTAAATTTTACTGCATCAAATAAGTAACCCCTAGCCTGGTAGTTAGCAATTCGAGCTCACTGTGCACAGCCACGCTGGAAACAACTTCTGGCACACTCCCTGGCATTTCAGTCACCCGAGAAGGCCCCATTCTGGTTTATGAGATTGGATCTGGAAATTGTTTGGGCAATCCGCCTTGTAACTCTGTTACTGAAGAATTTCCTCGGGTACCTTAGGTTGTAAAAGGGGGTACTGTGATTGATGTTTTTTTTTATGCTGTCCACCTTACCCGTCAGGGTTAGTTGCGCTTCCTTGGGTGGTGATGTTTCCTTCCTGTGCATCTAAATCAAAACGAATACTCCCTCCCTGTCAGCGTTAGCCCTTTTATTACCGAAATCATGGTTTCCCTCCTGGTGTGTTCGGTGCGCCTTTCCCTTTTCTGTTTTTTCCTTTACCTTATTTAACCCGTGCCATTGACTCTGGCAGCAGCCTCTCTGCTTTGCCTCATTTCTGCTCCCTGGATTATTCTCGCCGAATGTACCCTAAGCTACGTGTGGATAAATTTTGGCCTTACGGATTTAATTGTTAACTATACGCGAATATGATGAATCAATGTAAAATGGACACCGTAGTACACTCTCCCGGCAATAAAGTTTAAATAACGGATTTTGGTTCAGACTGTGATTTGATATTGGCTTTCCTGTTTATAAGAAAAGAAATAGTGTAGAGTTAGAGTTTAATTTTAATCATAAGCGAGATAGTCTCCGAATAAGGAAGAATAGAAACGTCGAAATAACAGTCAAATTTTGACGCGGAACTGCACTCCCCTCGGAGAAGTAATGTCCAAATCGTTTGTCTGGGCTCAGCTCCTTTCTTGTGTTACGAGGCTCCAACATTCGAATTAGTGCGATTAACTTGAATTTTCTTGCTTCAGCTACCAAACTTGAGTTTTCAAGCACATGCAGGCGTGCTCTCCAATATTTGTCTGCTAAGGGCGTTCAAGTATTAACTGTCTCTCCCGTATTTTGTCTGCTCAGGGCATGTATTAGCTGTACATGCTTGAGATTACAACCGGTCCTTGAGGTTTTTGAAAAGGGACTGAGGTTCGAAGGGAACATATTGATAGTTTATTCGAATCACAGATCTGGATGGGTAATTAGGGATTGGTGATATCGATGGTTGCATCCAATGTTTAAAATCTATAGAGTAAATATGGTAAGTTGCCTCGATTTGCCTCTGGCCACTGCCGTTGAAGGGTACAAGATGGACGCGTGATTTCTGGCAGGCGCGCCTTCGGTGGCCATTGGGCTCTGACAAGCACTCATAACTACCAGCCGTGTTGTCCAGCTAAACTGAAGCTGAGGGAGAGTAGGTGTAACTGTTCACGACTGTATTTTACTGTGGGATGCGTAATTGTAACTGCTGTGGCAGTATTGATTCGCTGGAGGAAAACAAAAAAAAATAAAAAACTTAGTAAGGCCAATAATCGTTACAATTGAAAGGTATGGACAATGTGATTTCCTTGCACGCGCCTTGTAATATCTAGTAATCACATGGTTAGTCGAGAAGAGCTACCAATTCGTGTCAATCATGACCATTAACGCGTTGGGCCCTTGTCTTCTAGCTGCATTAATGTTAATAAAACAAAATTGATATGCCCTTTTATTCTAGCTGCATTTATGTTAAATATAATTAGATGTCTGCGATGTGCTCCCTTTGGATCAGAGTTGTCGGCTATTACTTGCCTATCTGTTGAAAGATTTGGTTGAAGATTACTCTTTGTAGTGTGCTTGGTTCCTTTTTAGTTGGCTGTTTGATAATCTTGTTACTCGTTGACAGGAGGGATTTACTTACATTGGTCAGCAGGGTAGTAAGCCGGTCATGCACTTGGGTATATAGATGGTTTATCCATTTAGATTAATCAAATAACTTTTGCATTTTCCTGTGCGTACATTGACAGTTTACCACGCGATATGCTGATATGCATTCTCTCTTTAAATTGAAGATTTATACATCAGTGCAACCAAATATGAAGATTTATTCGAGGATCTCTTGTTATTTTCAGTCTTTTTACTATGCTTCTTGTCAATGCTGGTAGCGGCATGATTTATTTTTCCTGTTACCATTGGCCACTGATAAGTTTCTGGACAACGATGGGCCTCCTCTGTCCTCGTCTTTTCTAGCTGGTATAGGCTGGTCTTCTTATTTCCAACATCCCTTGAGGACTGTTATGTATCGGTCAGCGTTGGGCAAGAATAGCTCTCGTTTTTCTTCTGATGAGTGACTCTGTCTTTATAAAAGAATTTATTTTTATATAAATTCGAGAAAAATTTCTCCTTTGGGAAAAGGGTATGAAAAAGTCTTAGTTTCAATCATCTCTTAAAACCTTGGGGTTTAACCCTCGATGCCTTAATGGAGGTGCGACTCTTGGTTGTATATGAAAACAAGGGTTCTTCTAAAGGAATATTACATGTATAATGTTACCTCCGAATTTGTGTAAAGGATTGCTTTCATTTCCTTTAATGTCGTTGGGTTATGGTGTTATAAAAATGAAATTAGTTTTAACTCCCTCTTCCTAAGTTGGATTCTTGTAGATGCCATTGAATGAAATGCCAAATGTTAACGCCTGTGGTTAAAGTTGATATTAATGATATTGGTTTTATGGTAAATATTTAAGGTGACTGTTACTATTGGTTGGAGTAAAGTTAACATTAATGATGTTTGTTTTATGATAAATGTTTAAGGTTAATGTTACTATTGGTTACAGTAAAGTTAAGATTAATGATGTTTGTTTTATGATAAATGTTTAAGGTTAATGTTACTATTAGTTAGAGTAAAGTTAATATTAATGATGGTTGTCTTATGATAAATGTTTAAGGTTAATGTTACTAATGGTTAGAGTAAAGTTAATATTAATGATATTTGTTTTATGGAAAATGTTTAAGGTTGATGTTACCTTTGGTTTGGAGTAAAGTTGATCTTAATGATAGTGGATTTATGGTAAGTGTTTAAGGTTAATGTTACTATTGGTTTAGAGTAAGGTTAATATTAATGATATTTGTTTTATGGTAAATGTGAAGGGTTAATGTTATTATTGGCTTAGAGTAAGGTTAATATTAATGATGTTGGTTTTATGGTAAACGTTTTAGGTTAATGTATTTATTGGTTTAGAACATTAATAGATGCAAAGGAGGCTGAGTGTATGCGTAGAGTAAGAGGATGCTAATATTATTATGGTTCATGCTAATGATTAAGGGAGTGGAATGTTAATACTAGTAATTCGAGTTATGTAAATTGTGGTAAGGATAAGGCAAGGTAATGCAATGGGTTGTTGCCAGAATTACTTGATTAGAATATACAATGGTGTCGTCAATTGGGGTCAGGATATGGTAGTCTTAAGGTGGCGGATAACTTGCAAGGTTGTTGATTAAGGTCTACCATGGTGTTGTCATTGTGGGAAGATATCGTAATTGTACTTATATGGATATCACCTATTGAGGAAGGCGCCTATCATTTCGCAAGGCGAATGTGATATAAACGTAATGCGTTTACTAGTTCATAATACAAAATTGTAACGTCTATCGTTAATAATGATCTTGTATGTTGAATGTTCTTGAATTAAGCACCTTCCGATCAGTCTGAGTTAGTAAGGGAGGATGTCGTTCCTTAAAATTAATGTGGTACTAGGTTGGTAAACCTATCGGGTGCTTGGTCCGCTTGTGTCGGGTGGGATGTAGACACCTCCATGCTTCTCAAAACAGTCGCCAGCCCTGAGACCCTTAACGGTTAAAATCGATGGGAACCTGGGCTTGAGCATGGCTTATGTGTCTTGGAGGTCCTAACCATTACCGGGTAGGACGGCAGGTAGTCGGTTCTACTTTTGTCGTGCGATCGTCGTTTATGCATGCAATTGCTTGCCGCGCATCCTTGTCATCTTTTTATGCTCATCAGGGTTGTGTCTTATTCGTCATCGGATGGCGACGCGGAGTCGACTGCGTTGTTTTTTCCCTTGTACGCATGCGCAGACACTTTTAAACACACACCAAATTTTTTTTTTTGCACTAGTTACTAGAGTTGGGTCGTCGTAACGAGGAGGTTGTTACAGAGAAGCACAAAGGAGGTTTGGCCGGGCATTTCAGTCATGACAAGACGTTCGCGAAGTTAAGCGAGTCATATTTTTGGCCAGGGATTCATGCGGATGTCAATAGGTTTGTTGACAGATGCCGGATTTGTCAGCATTCAAAAGGGAGAAAGCAGAATGCAGGTTTTTATCAACCATTGCCCATACCGGAGAGACCATGGGAGGCGATAAACATGGATTTTGTATTGGGTTTGCCGAGGACGCAAAGAGGTGTTGATTCCATCTTTGTGGTCATGGATAGGTTTTCAAAGATGGCACATTTCATTCCATGCCAGAAGACCAGCGACGCGACGCACATCGCAAATTTATTTTTCAAGGAAATCGTTAGACTTCATGGACTGCCGAAAAGTATTGTTTCGGACAGGGACACAAAATTCATAGGGCATTTTTGGAGAACCTTATGGAAGAAGCTAGGAACTAACTTTGCATTTAGTTCTGCTTATCATCCTCAGACAGATGGACAAACGGAGGTGGTGAAATGAAGTCTGGGAGACTTGCTGAGAAGCTTGGTGACGGAGCACCATAGCAGTTGGGACAACATATTGCCACAAGAAGAGTTTGCATACAATGATTCAGTGAATTAGAGTACAGGTAGAAGTCCATTTCAGGTTGTATATGGGATGCAGCCGAGAGGAATTTCTAAATTGTGAGATTCAGAAAAGACTGCAACTAGCAGCACTAATGCTGAGGAATTCGCTGAGGCGATGCAGGAACTTCATAGTTAGGTGAAGCAGCAACTAATGAAATCAAGCCAGGAGTATAAGCGCAGAGCAAATCAGCATCGAAGAGAACTTCAATTTGAAGTTGGCGATCTAGTTCTGGCACATTTGAGGAGAGAAAGGTTCCTGAGAGGAACATACAATAAACTCAAGATGAAGAAAATTGGGCCATGTAGAGTCCTAAAGAAATTCAGAGAGAATGCATATGAGATTGAGTTGTCGGATGGCATCAGGATATCTCCGATATTCAATATCACAGACTTATATCCATACAAGGCTAGGGAAGTAGAGACTGGAACTGAGGAACCAGTGATCCAGTGGATAAAGCAATTGCCAGTAGCAGAGAAGCCGCAGATGGAGTGCATACTGGACAAGCGAGTGGGCAAAAAGACTAGAAGAAAAGAATACTTCGAGTATCTGGTCAAGTGGAAGAATCACCCAGTGGAGGATGCCAGTTGGGAAAGCGAAGTAGTGATCCATAAGCATGGACAGACCGTGCAGGAGCTCATGGACAGGAGCCCATGAAAATTTTCAAGCGAGGGAGTATGATGCAGGAGCATCACCCAAGTCAAGCAAGCCAGCGCGAAAGCAGGAGATAGCTGGACAAGCCAGCACGATTTCTTTTTGAATTGCACCTTGAAACTGTTGCGCAAAACATTAATGTATTGATTTGATGAAGCACACTTTGTAGATTGTAATGGACCTTGAGCGGATAGCTCACATCCTTAGGTAGATGAGGCATTTAATAGATTTAATGCTGTTAGATAGGAATTTAATTTAGATTTGATAGCTTTAGAGCTCGAGAGGGAACCGGGATATAGACACCCTCCTTTGTACATTGTAACATATTCTTAAAGCAGAGAGAGCAAGAGCAACAGAGAAGTGTATGAAGAACATCCATGTATAGATATTGAATTAATAGAAGAAAGATTTGATTCAATTCCATGGCTGTGTTATTCTCTTTGTATTGATGATATTATGCTCATGAATGTTTGCTTCTTGTCATACATTTTCTTTTATATGATGTGTATGTGGTTTCATGGTTAAATTGAAGTCTGTGAGAACAAGGAGTTAGTTTGAATTGTTTCTCTATCTTGAACCAGAGAATTCCTGCAAGGAGTGCAGTCAAATCGTCCGCAAGGAGTGCGTTGACAGAAGGGTTCAGATAGATATAACTTTTGTTCTAAGTTTTTAGGGATGCAGATTTGACACCAGAGCCATGCAAGGTGTGCGCAGGCTAGACGAAGAATCAGAGTTGCAATTCTGAGCAAAGGAAGTGAAAGACTACTGTTGCAGGTGTACGCAGAGTCAAGAAGACTTCAACACTTAGCCGTGTATGAATATTTTCCGCAAGGAGTGCGTCCAAGGAGTTTCCTGAAGGGACTCGAAAGCTGGGATAAAAGCTTAGAAAGGATAGACCTTCGAGTTCGTCGAAGGACAGGATAAACAAAGTTGTGCCTTCAAGGTTGCAAGAGACGTCACAGGTTTGCGCGCAGGGAGACGAGTTTTGTGGGAGAGCGGCTCGTCGTTTTGTGGATTGAACGAGGAAGAAACGGACGGATGAAATTATCCAAGGATATTTCGTGAAGCTCGAAGGGCCATTAGATCTTGCAGAGGTGCAGGAAGGCTACAGGGTAGGAGCGAAAGAAGTTCAAAGCTCAGAAGGGCAGGAGCTGTCGATCGGGATCACGAGTTGTGTGGATTCTACTCATGGATCGGCATATCGGGAATTCATGAGGTAAGAATCCAACTTTACACAACGGAAGTTTATATGAATATATTAATGAAATATGAATTAAACCTATGAACATGTACTTAACAAACCATATTGCACACAAAACTTTATATGTGTTTTATTAATCACTAAAGCACATATTTATATAAGAAGTTTTTCTCAACAATAAGAATTTTTTCTCAACAACATAACAAACTTATGAGGAGATCTCTCAACCACACACACATAAATAGGATCAGATAATTGGAGAATATCTCTGAGAACTAACTAGATCTTATGTAAATCCAAACCAATCTCTAATTCAAGGATTAATTATAACAGCCTCCCTTAATGCTTACATCACAAAGAAAAATAATGAAATCAAATAAACACATTTTACAAAAAATATTTTTTCTCCTGTGATCTTCATTAGTCCCTGTATCCACTTTTGAAGTATCATAGATTAGTACCTGAAATCAATCTCACAAAGTGACCTATTTCACACACACAATGATCACAATCTCTACATATAACCAATAGTTGTTGTTCTTGGTTCTCAACATCCTCCAAAAACCACAATCCATAACTAAGTGTAGACATAATCAAATACTAATACTTTTGTAAGAATCACTAAAATCATTGCTAATTAAAAAAAATTGAAATCAAGAAAACAATCTGCCATCTCTTAATCTTTTCTAGAATAGCATAAGCAATCTCACAATAACTTTTATTGATCAGATTATTGGGGGTGCATGCAAGGCACAACAATTTCATCATTATTCATCATTATCATGAGTGTTGGAATGGTGGCAGAGCAATTTTACTCTAATGCAATTTTTCCTTGGCAATTCTGGTTAAGCGATAGGAAAATGAGATCGAGGCTAAAATTATGGAATTTGATCGAAAGATGCGTGCTGTTGGATCACTATGGTATTGGAACTCTGTTAAGTAGCAATTCACAGATTCATATTTCACCATAAAAATCCATGTTTCTGTCAAAACTTTTCGATCATTTTTTATTGAAATCTGACCAAAAATTATTGGAACTCCATATTTGAGTGATTGAATCTGTATAATTTTAGTGCATTGAGAATTTTCCAGGGTACTCAATCCATTATGCATTAAAAACTACAATTTAAATAATAAAAAATGGAGATTTCATGAATAACTATTTTACCTAATTCCCCAAAATATAGTTGCCATAACAAATCAAAATTAAAATTAAATAATATACATAGAAAAAAAAATATTTATTTATTTTAATTGCAATAAAAATGGGCAAATATTCAACCTGAAAATAAAATCAAGGGAAATATTGACATATATCGAGTCAACCATGGACTAGTAACATATTGCCCAATTGTCAGCAAATGTGGCAGCCTTTGTAAATGCTGAACTGAGTGCAAATGCCAAATACTTGACATCCATGTCTTGCCTTCAACTATTCTTATCTTATCATATTACTTGCTTAGCTTGCTTCCGTGCTTTCCTGGTTGCTTCCCTACTTCCTTGCCATATCCATAAGCAGAATATGATTTTAAAGGTTGAAGTAATTCTCGAAAAATCACTGTATAGTCTGTACATAGTAGACCTGTATAGTCTGTACATAGTAGACCTTAGAATGCCAATATACTATTGGATTCTATATTGAGCATTGTACGACTTGGACTCCAATTGTATTCATTCTTCCCAAATGGACTGAGTGTTTCTGCGGTAGCGTGGCTCTACACTGGATTCAAAGAAAAATGATTGGGCTAATGTGATTTATAGTCCAAGATAAAGAAGATGAGGAAATTACTTATGAATTAAATAAGCCAATTCAAAGATAAGGAAGATGTTTTTTACTTGCATTTTGATTTTCAACGTTAATTCAACATATGGAAGTTGATAGTCTTCTTGATCAACTTTAGCACTCACATGTAAAGCACAACATAGAGTAACCTAATATTTAACGATGTTGTTATTATTACATTAAGTTTGTTATACAGATACCAATACACTTATTAGAAATGGCCAGAATTAATGGGTTTTTAATCATGAATGGATTTTTAATGGACACAATTTCATATGTTCTGAATATTTTTTGGTTACAATAAATGAAAGGATGTGATTTCAAGCATTAACTTCCTTGTATGACAGAACATGTATGTTCAACATTAAAACATTAAAAAAGGTGATTAAGGTTTTTAACATAATAATGGCAGATGATGTTATTAATGCCCACTTTAGATTTAGGTTTTTACTGTATTTAGTTTTTTGGTTGCGCTTGAGTGGGCTCCCAACTATTTTTTAGTGAGGTAGGATTTTTTGTCCAAATATTCTACCTTTCGGTTGTTTTTCCATTTAATTTTACCCAAAATTAAGTAACCATTCCTCACTTAAGCATCAATCTCTTGTCCGATCCGTCATCTTCAATGTCAACTCCTTATAACTTGAGATTCAAAGAAATCTCTGGCCTAATCAAAATCAGACAATGCCTTAGAGAGATAGTATAATCTGTATATTTGAAGGACGTATCCTGTCTAGGTTATGCTACAGATAGATATTTTGCAAAATAGATTTGTTAATCTAAAATTTAAGAGAGTTACAAAATTTCTATTGTTTAGTTGTCATGTACTTCAAAGTTGGCATCAAATAGACCTCATGTTCAACTTTCTCATTGCATTTTTCTCCACATGTCAACACATTTGGTGTACTTTTTGTGGTATTGAATTCATAGAAGTACTTGATATAAGTTGAGAAGTGGACCTACTGATAAAACAATATTTGTTTTTACTTACATAACTTTTTATTTGGACAAAAGATTTAGAATTATATCCTRCAYGATAAACCACTATACCAACAACCATATTGTTARTTGTCATTATTAAGATATRMRTATTTTTTAAATAAATAATAAGTTATAATTTAACAATGGCTATTATATTCTAAMTTATCATGACATTAGATGTAAAATAAACAAACGAAAACTTGTAGRTAGAAACCAACAACCACATTGTTAACTGTCATTATTAAGWTATGAWTATTTTTTTAAATAAATAAKAAATTATAATTTAKTAATGGTTATTATATCCTAAATTATCATGACAATAGATGTAAAATAAACAAACTRAAACTTGTRGATAGARAAAAACCRATTTAACCAGTRGCTAYTAAAATGCTATCACTACATAAAAATAAAATAAATAAAACAAAAAWTAGATWRARAAAAATCATTVTCTARAAAGRTGARGTTCTAGRAATCCTCTCCACCATGGTGTTTCTCCCTCATGTGTATGAGAAGATGTGAAATCATTTCTTATTTATTTGTTGTTAATGGAAGCCTTACAAATTTTCTCAACTTGTATAATTTTAAATTATAATGATATTTTATGATTTATTAAAACTTTATATAATATGATTGTCACAATCAATTAAATTAATTAGATATCTTCTCCCGACTACAACTAATTTCAAATCTGGATCATCTTACAAACAAAACTTTTCAAAACCAATCAGTTCAATCACTTTAACAATATTTGACAAATACCTTTTCATCTTGAAACATAATTGCTAACATAATGTAACTACGTTAGATTGAGCATCTCATTACATTGGTAGGGTTTCTTATATGAACTTGTGGTTAAGGCGGAACAAAGTGATTGGATACTAATAATTTGATTATTATTATAAAGTGATGATAATTGGAACGAAGTGATAATAATAAGGGAAGGTATAATAATAATTTGATTATGTATTGTAAAGTTAAGGTATAATAATTATAATAATAGATTATAAGGTATAATAATATTGTAAGAACAGTACTAAAAAGATTAAGAAGGGAAAAAATTATTAAGATTAGGTAATGTTAAGATAATATAATAAATAATAATAATATCATTAAGGCATTATTAAGATCTCAAAATTATTTGAAGTATGTGTTTGGGTTTAGAAATGCACATGCACTTTCATGTTAAGAAATGTGCACATATTCTTAACCATGTGTTCATTCTTGTTTAAAAATGTATGTGTTTTCCTAAAAAATATTATTTGAAGTATGTGCTTGGACTTAGAAATGGGCATGCATTTTCATGTTAATAAATGTGCACATATTTTTATCCATGCGTTTATTCCTGTTTAAAAATGTATGTGTATTCCTAAAAAATATTATTTGAGGTATGTGCTTGGGCTTAGAAATGTCCATGCACTTTCATGTTAAGAAATGTGTACATATTCTTAACCATGCATTCATTCCTGTTTAAAAATGTACGTGTATTCCTAAAAAAATGTGAGCTCTCATGTGTGGTGGTGGTTCAATAAGCATAGAAGTTTTAGCTCTAGGATTAGGAATACATGTGGGTTGTTAAGAATATAAATGCCACATTTCAGCAACTTCATGAGACTACTCTATATTATTTTTATGATTTTTCAAGCATTGTAAGAAATTTTGTAGCAAAATGAAATGATAATTTTTATGATTTTTCAAGCACTGTAAGAAATTTTGTAGCAAAATGAAATGATAATTATATGATTCAATTTTCAGTTTTCAACTCTTTGTTTGTTAGAGATGTATAGAACATATGACTAGTTTCTATTATATATATATAATTATAAATGATGTTACTCGTCAACTTCCCATTATTATCCTGGAAAATAAATGGCCAGGGACAAATAAATGTCAAGTATCCATTGATTTATGAAATTTAATAATATAAATTTCAATTTAAATGGATAAAAAACTAACTAATTATTGCTTCAATATATTAATAAAATATGAATTAAACCTGTGAACATGTACTTAACAAACCATATTCTACACAAAACTTTATATGTGTTTTATTAATCACTAAAGCACATATTTATATAAGAAGTTTTTCTCAACAACGTAACAAATTCATGAGGAAATCTCTCAACCACACACACATAAGTAGGATCGGATAATTGGAGAATATCTCTAAGAACATAATTAGATCTTATGTAAATCCAAACCAATCTCTAATTCAAGGATTAATTATAACACCCTCGCTTAATGCTTACATCACAAAGAAAAATAATGAAATCAAATAAACACATTTTACAAAAAATATTTTTTGTCCTTTGATCTTCATTAGCTCCTGTATCCACTTTTGATGTATCATAGATTAGTATCTGAAATCAATCTCACAAAGTGACCTATTTCACACACACAATGATCACAATCTCTACATATAACCAATATTTGTTGTTCTTGGGTCTCAACATCCTCCAAAAACCACAATCCATAACTAAGTGTAGACATAATCAAATACTAATACTTTTGCAAGAATCACTAAAATCATTGCTAATTAAACAAAATTGAAATCAAGAAAACAATCTTCCATCATCATTATTCATCATTATGATGAGTGTTGAAATGGTGGCAGAGCAATTTTACTCTAATGCAATTTTTCCTTGGCAATTCTGGTTAAGCGATAGGAAACTGAGATTGAGGCTAAAATTATGGAATTTGATTGAAAGATGCGTGTTGTTGGATCACTATGGTATTGGAACTCTGTTAAGTAACAATTCACAGATTCATATTTCACCATAAGAATCCATGTTTCTATTAAAATGTTTCGATCATTTTTATTGAAATCTAATAAAAAATGATTGGAACTCCATATTTGAGTGATTGAATCTGTATAATTCTAGTGCCTTGAGTTTTTCAAGGTACTCAATTCATTATGCATTAAAAAATACAATTTAAATAATAGAAAATGTAGATTTCACAAACAACTATTTTACCTAATTCCCCAAAATATAGTTGCCATAATGAATCAAAATTAAAATTAAATAATATACATAGAAAAAAACTATTTATTTATTTTAATTGCAATAAAAATGGGAAAATATTCAACCTGAAAATAAAATCAAGGGAAAGATTGACATATATCGAGTCAACGATGGACTAGTAACATATTGCCCAATTGTCAACAAATGTGGCAGCCTTTGTAAACGCTGAACCGAGTGCAAATGCCAAATACTTGACATCCATGTCTTGCCTTCAGCTATTCTTATCTTATCATGTTACTTTCTTAGCTTTCTTCCTTGCTTTCCTGGTTGCTTCCCTACTTCCTTGCCATATCCATAAGCAGAATATGATTTTAAAGGTCAAAGTAATTCTCAGGAAAACACCGTATAGTCTGTACATAGTAGACCTGTATAGTCTATACATAGTAGACCTTAGAATGCCAAGATACTATTGGATTCTATATTGAGCATTGTATGACTTGGACTCCAGTTCTATTCATTCTTCCCAAATGGACTGAGTGTTTCTGCACTGGATTCAAAGAAAAATGATTGGGCTAATGTGATTTACAGTCCAAGATAAAGAAGCCGAGGAAATTACTTATGAATTAAATAAGCCAATTAAAAGATAAAGAAGATGTTTTTACCTGCATTTTGATTTTCAACGTTAATTCAACATATATAAGTTGATAGTCTTCTTGATCAAATTTAGCACCCACATGTAAAACACAACATAGAGTAACCTGATATTTAACGATGTTTTTATTATTACATTAGGTTTATTATACAGATACTAATACACTTATTAGAAATGGCCAGAATTAATGGGCTTTTAATCATGAATCGATATTTAATGGGCTTTTAAGAAATGTGCACATATTCTTAACCATGTGTTCATTCCTGTTTAAAAATGTATGTGTATTCCTAAAAAAAAATATTATTTGAAGTATGTGCTTGGGCATAGAAATGCACATGCACTTTCATGTTAAGAAATGTGCACATATTCTTAACCATGTGTTTATTCCTGTTTAAAAATGTATGTGTATTCCTAAAAAATATTATTTGAAGTATGTGCTTGGGCTTAGAAATGTGCATGCACTTTCATGTTAAGAAATGTGCACATATTCTTAACCATGTGTTCATTCTTGTTTAAAAATGTACGTGTATTCCTAAAAAAATGTGAGCTCTCATGTGTGGTGGTGGTTCAGTAAGCATAGAAGTTTTAGCTCTAGGATTAGGAATACATGTGGGTTCTTAAGAATATAAATGCCACATTTCAGCAACTTCATGAGACTACTCTATATTATTTTCATGATTTTTCAAGCACTGTAAGAAATTTTGTAGCAAAATGAAATGATAATTATATGATTCAATTTTCAGTTTTCAACTCTAGAGATGTATAGA